>DWAJ01000602.1:0-30328 GCA_018238005.1 Eurema mandarina
GAACTAATTTAGTGCTATTATAAACTATATGAAAACGCTAATGATGTGCAATATATAAAAATGATGATGATGCTTTGTACGATGTATACATCGTACACATAGGTTCCTCCGCGCATCGGGATCGATGGATGAGGTGTTCCCGGACGCGAACGTGAAGAAGGCGCTGCAGACGATATTCGAGAACAACGTAGAGAAGTTTCTGGAGGGGCGCTGCGGTGCCGTCAACGGGTTCGTGGTGGCGCCGCGCGCCCGCGTCGACACCACCGCGCTGCAGAGCGAGGAGGTGTGGACCGGCGTCACCTACGGGCTCGCCGCGCTCATGATCTACGAGGGTAAGTGTCTTTCTCACTCATTTTTTTTCGAAGGGTGCGTATCGCTTGCACACGTAAGGGTAGGCTGAACAGGCTGCAAGGCGAGTCCCGCTTGTGATACAGTGAGTATGCAAAGAAGTTTCTGGAAGGGCGGCGCGGCGCCGTCAAAGCGTGCGACTACTGACACCACCGCGCTGCAGTGTCCGCTCCGGAGTCGCCGTGTATGTTGCTCACTATTTGGGTAAGCGACGGTAAGACGACGCCACTGATGGTAAGAACGCTGCGGTCGAAGTGTAGCGCGCTCGCCCAGAACCAGAACCGGTTCACTATTGTCTAACTTATATAATACTGGCCGTGCCCCGCGGTTTTACCCGCGTTTATATGCATAAATAATAATATATACATTATACATGCGTATTATACACATAAAACTTCCTCTTGAACCAAATTCTGATAAAAACGTCATGAGAATCGGTTGCATAGTTTTAAAGATTTAAGCATACACTGGGATATAGGGGCGGAGAAAACGACTTTGTTTTATACTATGTAATGATGGGTTGGTTATATAGATTGTGAGGCAAATCCCGGCTGTCATAGTTAGTTTGCACCAAAGGGGAATTTGCAATGTTAAATAATTATTGGTCCAACCACCCTCAATAAGGTTGGGATTTTCTCAAAAAGGGCTCGACTAGTAGATTACTAAAGTCTTTTTAATTTGAGATATTTTTCTTTGGTTCTAGGCATGCACGAGCAAGCTTTCACCACGGCGGGTGGTATGTACAACACGCTCACTAAAATGGGTTTAGCATTCGAGACGCCCGAAGCGTTGTATGAGAATGGTAACCATAGATCTATCGCCTATATGAGACCTCTATCCATATGGTCGATGTATCAGGCCATTATCACAAGACCTCCCCCACAGGTCATTGCCAACGGCCATATACACGAAAAAAGTAAATCACATTTATAGTCAAACAATGTTTCTGTCTGTTAAGGCGATTACTTAAATAAAAGAGTAAGTAGATGTGTGATAGTGAAGAAGCGATTGTGAAATCCAATTATACTTAAATGTTTCTTACATCGATTTAGATCAAAAATCTTATAAATATTTAATAAAATGTTTAGGTACTCGCCTTAATAGTAATAAACGTATTAGAGTGAGATTTATTTTCTAACGTGCAATATTATTTTTACACTGAAATGTTAACTATGTGTCAAATTTAAAATGTTCGACATGTCACTCGTTCAGTTTCGCTGCACAATAATTAGTGATAAAAATATTATAAATTTAAAATGTTTTAAAAACATCAAAACTAAGCTTGCAATTTTTGTGTAATTGTTGTTAGTTGCACATGTTGAAAAAATGTTAATGAAAATCTTAAGTCGGCTGATTAGAGGTTTTAATTGCGATCCTCTTCGCTTATACATATGCGTGAGGCTTAAATATTTGAAATTAAAAACCGACCAATAGTAGGGGAAAGTATATTAATAGTAGGGAAATAGTGACAAAAACGTCAAACAAGTCATGATATTATATCAAGTTGATATAAATGTAGCCTATAAAAATAAAGAGCGAAGCACCACCTTTATATCGACACTGGTATCACTCTAAAAACCGTAAGTAATTCAACAAGTATACGTAAACATAATAATACTTCAAAACTTGACATAGATATTAGATTTTCATATAGAATTAATTTGCTTCATTACGAGGTCTTATAAAGGCTTACAATATTTTTAAACGCACAAAATTCATTTACTTAATGATAGTAGGTTCTATTATATTAATTACTCTTTGTTAAACTTTTGAATCACGACTTGTCAAAACGTAAGGGTATATTATACATAATATGACATCATACATAAAACAATGTATCAAAACAAAATATATACAATATTTCATTCATGTATGAAAGACATATATTTACTATAGTATTTCTACATAGTAAAATCTATGTACCAATATGTTTCAAATCATATGAACAGCGGGCCAAGCCTAAAATCACGATTTCATTATTAAATATTTTTTGTTTTTTAATTAAATCGTAATAAAAATTTATATTTTAAAAAATAGTCGTTCCCAAGTGACGTTTAAAAATAGCCCTTGGGGTTGGAATTCCAAAGATATAGAATATTATGGTTTAATAGTGAAGATAGAGATACAGTCTACATAATGAATAAATGCCTTAAAAATTCGAAATGGTTATAAATTACATACCTATATTAATTCATAATATAAGTTATTGAGTTTCATAATAAAATAAATGTTTGTCTCGAAATTAATATTTTGCAATTATATTTATGAAATACAACTGCATACTGAAAAAAATTTTATACTGTATCTCTATGGACTATGTAACAATGTTTACTTATCGCTATTTATTATTTATTTATTTATTTAGATTAATTTTAATTTTATATTAATAATTTTAGAATTCTCTTTGAGGTAGTGTTTTTATAGTTTATTACATGTAAATGATATTGTGAATAAATTTTCAGTGCTTAAAAATCCAACAATATGTATAATATTTTACATAATTATGTATGTACCATACCAATAATAGTTTAATGTTAAAATGACATTATTTTCAAATTCTGGTACGTAGTTTGTGTTTTTTTTAAATTTAATGCTATAAAAAAGTTGCAATATTTTAGTACTTAATTGACGCAATGTTTTCTTTTTTGAAAGTACTTAATTTTTGCATAAAGCTATAATAGGCAATGCTGTGTTTTACTACGCATTTAATCGTCCGATTTATTTGTTATTCTGCATAACAATTAAATATTTATATTAACGACTTTTTTAATTTACCATAGTTTAAAATTGTCAATCAATTCTTGACGGAATAAATCAGACGGTAAAATGATTTTAGAATCTGTATCTCACATAACGATGCATATTAATAAAACAATGGCCTCAGTTTGTCCGTTTATTCATACATATATTATAAATGCATTTTTGGGAAAGTTAATATAAAAGTATTAAAACATCACTTGTTCTTTTATTTATCCTCTAAAACACATTACTATTATAGGCTAGGTGGTAGCACAATTATTAACATTACAAATCTTACTACAAATACATTGGTAGATTTTATTTGTACCATAAAAATAAAATTTAAATAAATAAATGTTTACATAAACTAGTAAAGCTATTTACAAGTATTTACATTTTCAAATAAAAAATGAAATGCTTCAGTCTTGCTTGTATAGTCGAATGTGTTGAATTAAAGCAACCAAAGATATTTTAAACAACCCAGAGACAACAAATAAATCTTTTTAATACATTGCAACGAGCCTCTTGATTAAAAATTTGCTAGACGTAACTTTACATTTTTTTTCTTTGTTCGATTACGATGTTCGACCTTTTTGTGAGTATTATGGCGTCACGGGTGATATTTTATATTATACATATACATAGATTTGGGGTTATGTATGAGTGGCAGATATATTCATGTACATGTGAGCGCCGTCCCGGTCGTCGCACCGCAGCGGCCGGTCGCGCGCTCCAAATGTCATCCGCAGGTGCGTCGCGTCCGATTCGCAGTCCAGCCTTTCTCGAGACGCTGACGTCTCGCGTTCCACTATTGTTGCCATGTGCGTATTTCTGCTGTTAAAATATAAATTAAAAAAATGTATTATAATTATAAAATATATTAAGAATATGTATTATAACACTAAGCAGGTTGTTCAGTTATTCTAGGTTATATACAATTTTTAAACAGATTTAAAAAGTAGTGTGGCGAAGGACAATTTAAAAGCATTAAGCTTAGTATGTTTGGACTATGACGAGGCCTTTGAATTAAATAATTGGATGACTAAACCGCTATTGACATAACTAAGAATAACCATTTTGATTAAGTTAACTCGTTTCACCTATTATCGTGTTTCGGATGTCCAAATGTTGTGAATTGAGCGCATCCGTTAACCGGCCGGGGCGGGGGAGGAATCAAGTAATCATCCAAACGATCGTCACACGCTGAGTTCATCGTCAATGTACTGGATGAAATCTAAAAATTGTGAATTTCGGTTAGTGTTCCAATTTTTTTTATAATATTAACATTATGAAATGTATAGAATATGAATTACTCACAATAGATCTAGCCTTATCGTCATGTTCGGATTGCATACTGTGCGTTTCTGCAACGCTTCCTCCACTGACGGTGCTAAGACGACCGGATGAAGATGAACCTAAAAGCGTTATTAGTTATGATTTTTTTTACATACTTAATAGATTTTACTCATGATTTACTATGTAATATTTACGTACTTTCGCTTAGACTGCTATTAGGTCTTGTACTGCCATTTCTCTTTTCAATGGTTCCTGTATTGTGGTTTTCTTGGTCTGTAATATAAAAAATAGACAAATTGTTATTTGACATTCGTTGTTTTTTAAGATTTATATTTTATCTCCACCGAAAAAATACTCACGTTTATTTTTACTTTTTGAAAACATTTTCTTAACTCGCTCGAAAGGTGTTGGTCTCTTTAAATTATCTTTAATCTTTTGTTGAATTTTATCATATTCCTCTCGCATTTTATTAAGCTGCTCTTGTTTTTCTTTGAGAGATTGTTGAGTCTCATTTCTGTTGCGCCATTCCATAACTAGCTTTTCGACTTCAGATATTGTAAATACATTATTCTTAAAATCATTTATTATTTCCGCCAGTTCTTCTTGACCTGTACCATCTTTTCCAGATTTCACAGAATTACCGCTGTTTCGGTTATCTTTTGTACTTAAGTTGATCTGACTAATATCAGAAGTTGGAGTCTCTATTAGAAATGACTTTGACTCCTCGGTGGGTGAATACAGGAAAATATCAGATTGGTGAGGTATAAGACGTGAGCTATTTGCATATAAATTATTGGGTCTAAATTTAGGACTTTCTACCTTGATATTTGAAGGTTGAACTAAGTAGTCGTGCTCGATGGCTTGTTGAATTCTATCTGCCGTGTCATCTCTGATCTGAAAATCGTTTTGGTACAACTGTTCGCTGACTTTCGGTAGCTTAAGACTCGGTCGTGGTTTTGTCGCTATATCTTCTTTTGGTTTTTCGAAATTTTCTTCTAGATTTTGTGTGCACGCTTCGCTGAATGGATCTGAAGTACCGTTTTCTGCTGCAGTTTCCCGCGTAGGGGAATCAACGGTATCAGTTGATTCTACAATGCGCAATTCTTCTTGCTTACTTTCATCTGCAGTGCCTTCTTTATCCGGGTCAGTCATGTTTTTCAGATAATAGTACATGTTGGAGAATTCATTAATTTTCTACGAACAATGGATATAATTATGAGTATATTTTATTGGATTTATTAGACTTATTATAAACAAAAGTTAACAGTATACTAACGAGATGATCAGCGAGCATATCAGCCAACTTGTAATGTTTGTAGTCTCTAGCCAAGTCTGCAGGAGTGCGTTGGCGAGCGTTCCTCAGTGCAACTGCTGCGCCTCCACCAGGACATTCCAGTAGTTGCCAACACACGCGCTCCAGACCAAAACGCGCTGCCCAGTGGAGAAGCGTGGGATACTCTTCGCCACCTAAAGGATAAATAAACTTATTTAATCAACTCCTTTGTAGTAGTAGACACGCTTGTAGTATCGTTGGTAAAGTAATATATTTTCGTTCTCTTGGTTTAATTAGTGGAATACTGTATAGTTATATTACTTACTTGACACATCAGCTTTTGGATTATATTGTTCGGACGAAGATAGAAGATTAAAATGAGGCGGAATATTCTTTTGAAATGCATTCAGCATCCAGCTGTCCAACTGCTCCTTACTAGTTGTCTTGAAACCCAGAGTCTGCAAAAAAAATACTTTATTTGTTTTTCCTTCTTTATTTTTGACAGTATTTTCGGTACTGTAAACTTTAGTAACTTATTGTTAATAGTAATGTTTGTTAATAACATGAGGTTGTACCTGGCACATAAATTCTAGTGGATGATCAGACGCTCTTAACAATTGGTCAAGCTCTCTCAGCCTGCTTTCGCATTTAATCTGTCTTCTGCCAAGAGACTGGCCATTCTTGCTGACTCGCACCCACACTAACATCGATACTTCCAAGCAGGATTCTAAGAAAATATATGGAAGTCATTATCTATATGTTAAAAAACAACAAATTATGTGCTTGTTTATATTCAAAAATTAAATAAAATTTTTACCGGGTATATCAAACTGCAAAGTATATGGGTTTCGTTTCTTAAACATTGGTATCTGTATAACTTCGCCTTTCTTATCCACCATGATCTTTATACTGTCTTCCTCTCTAATGGGGTCGTTCAGGAGCGCTATCACTCGACTTTGACCCTGCGTACAAAAATGATAGTATTTAGGGAAGTTCTTTGTTCTCAAGAAAAATAGCTATAATTTGTATATGTATTCTTTTTACTGCGGTATTGCAAATTATTTTATATGGTGATTGAACTATTTTAGGTTGTGGTGTATGAAAAAGGGAAATAAGTCTTTTGCTGCAAAGGAACATATATATAGAATTTAAAAAAATCTATCGGTATGTGCGTATAAACGTTAAGAGCTTTATTACAATCGTCTTATAAACCAACCTAATTCATTATAACTATAAATAATGTTAATAAATTCTTACTATTTTGACTTTCTTGGGAACTATTGAAAAACTAGTTCTATCTGTGGCCGTGTCTTTACAATCTTTGGTTCGGAGGATTCCGACAGCGGCTGTGAGAAACGTGTCCACAAATGAAGTATCTTTCTCACGTACTGACATCATTTGCCATTGGTCTATTGTAGGGTAATCTGCAAAACAATTGAGTCATATCATTAATAACATTCCTTTCATTATACGTTTGCGTGAAGTGTGCAATAATGTCAAATTTATTGATTTTTTGTTTCATCTCTTACCTTCGCAATTTTGAGCTATGACATTATTTTTCTCTACCCCTAATAGCATAACTAAAACTTTATCTACTTTGAAGATGTCGTCACAGTTTAATTCGCGTTTTAAGTCACCCATTTTTGTGATAAGATTCGGGCATAAAATGACGATTTGCAGTTGTGATTTAGCTAACTTTTCCAATTTTTCTTGCGAGTCTTCAGTCATAAGCTCCTCTGCTTTTATGGGTGTTACTCTAAAAACATAAGAAATATAAATACTTGTACATCGAAGTACCTTTAGATTACGGTAGGATATCGATTTAATTGTGCAGTGAAAGTAATGCTTACCTATAATGATGTCTAGCTCTTTGCGACATAATTTTGTCAAAACTGGCAACGAGATAGTCTGACCAAAGAGCGCTCTCCGGTGACCCAGAACTCCACAAGATGGCTATATCTTCCATTTCTATAACAAACATACAAACTATTCATTTTCTGTTCCCAAAATATGAGTGTGCTTTTTAAATGTTGAACTTAGTACTCTAAAAATGTCGATTAGTCATGTTTTTGTAATATTTTGTTTGAATTTGCATATAGAACAAAGTTAACACGCAAACTATATAATATGATGACGGATACAGTGATATGTATGTTATATAAGTAGTACCTACAGGGTCCGAATACTTGTGATCGATGAGTGGAATTGCCAATCTCAAATGACTCCTTTATTAAAATGAAGCGCTGTCAGGACTCAAGGGATAATCAAAGCGCGATGAACGATGTCGTTCACGATCCTAAAGGTCATTGGCAGGATCGAAGTTCACGGAGACTAATAAAGCTCAACTCATAAAACTTGTAATGATAACGTAACGCTACGATTGTGAAATGTGTTGTCTATAAATTAACTACATAAAAGCTTTTGATATATCTCTGTACTTTCATTTGTTAGAAACTAGAATATTTCCAAATAGTATTAACAACTGTAACTACGTGTGTTCTTTCGCTATGAATTGTTGTTACGTAACGAGATATTATATTTTTAATTATTAATTGAAGTTCTTTGAGCTTAAGATCCACATGGCGTCTCTTGTCTTGCCATTAGACCGACAATCTTTAATGGTACTTGAAATCAATTAAGTATAATTTAAGTTGATCTTAATGCAGCTCATATAAGATTGCAGTAAGAAGTTGATTAATATTATTGCACTTGGATGATTCATTTAGAATTTGTATAGCTACAACATCGAGCGTTGCTATGTTTATATGATTTATCTAATTAATTTGTTAGTGAACTTTTATTTTAAAATAACAACATTTCGCATTTGACTTTGTTTCAGACTATATATAGAGTATAACTTCCTTTAAACAATGTTCATGTAAATGTAGGTAAGTAGGAGCTGTTAAAAATCACCGCCCTCAAAACACATTTCCGAACGTTAAACGAAACATTCGTTCACTGTTAAGTTTTTATAGCCGGGTGCGCTGCGCATAAGCAACGCATGCTTACAGAATATGCTATGCACCGCGCGCGCCGGAAACCCGTACGGATTTATTCTTACCCACCTCTGCCGCCAAATGAAGACCCGACTAAATGTAATATCCGTTTCCTAAATAGACAAACGTCTATCAGTGACGCCCGGAATAACTATGGTCGATTAGATGCATCGAGCATTGTTTAGAAGATATATAATATGCACGTGCATACATTGCTTCCATCATAAATACGAGGTACATAAATATCGTTATAATCAACTACCTACAAACAGTTACTAAATCATATTTACGACTGGGTGATATTCGAGATGATAAAGTAAATCAATCTACAACACTTTCCAAGTAATGTTTCACCTCATTATTCTTTCCTTCCACGTTTATTTAATTAGCTTCAACTTCTCAGATGCTTTTAACTAAATGTAGGTAGGTACAGAATGAATATAGAGGAGCCACTTTTATATTTGTTTATATCTGGCCCATTTGAATGAATGGTTCGTACAAGAGTAAAAATTGGGCCGTATGATTTAGGGCAAAGGGCGGACTTTCCTCAGTGTTCAGTTCAACGACCCATCTCTTTGATGTGTCGAGTGAAATATTGCAGTTTCCAATAATCGCTTCCATTTTGTCAGGTGGCTTTTTGATCTATCTACTGTTCGACGTTTCGAAATAGGTCAACTTCTGTTTATGCGAACGTCCTAACAAATGTAGCACAGATTTTGAGCTCGCTACATTTTATAAAAATTAGAAATATCCGCTTTGAAAGTAGTTCAGATATGGCTAGCATCAAAATTATAAACTTGTAAATCTTATCTGTGTAAATGAGATCCTACAGATTAGTGTTTACAAACGCTTTCATGTAAAAGTTGGTACTATATACATTTAAGCTAAAATTTTAGTTTCATACAATGTTGCGAGGAAATTGTTTGAACGAGATATATCCCGTACATGAGTCGATTAATATTTGTGTACATCCGTTCTGACCCATTACAACGTATCTTAAATAAACGAATAGTAATTTGTTGAACAAAATGTGCGAGATAGTTGTAAAAACAAAGAATTTGTTATTGTTGGTTTTAGTGAGAACAGTGAGCTGGCAGTTCCAGACGCCAAATGATTCATAGCATTAAAATAAACTTATCCTTTTTCTGTACTTTCTGTCTGCTTAGGGTTATTAAATCATCCATTTTTCATACGTTGGAGTTTAATTACAGTCTGTAAATACCCGGTTAGTCGGTTATAACATTAGTCACTTAATACCGCTTGACTGTTATGAACAATATTGCAATACTTGGAAATTGACAACCGGCTATGTTCTTTATTTATAGTAATTAGTCTGCATATACATATTTGTAGGACAAGTTATTTACTTACCGAAATCTATAAAAAGTGTAACATACATTTCGAAACCCTTACGTTTTTAATATTGTGTTTCTTATCCAAACAAAATCTGAACTTTAAGCTAATGGTAATTTAAATCATTTAAGCAATAGGTACATTGGTGAATATTTTATATTAATTTTATTCACGAATACAACATAAACTCTTAAGTAGGTACGTATATAAGGCAATATGCGATAATGTGGCGCTACATGGAGACGTCTGCTCCATATTAATTACTCGCTATTTAGCTCGCGTAAACAGAAATCAGTCCTGAGGGCCCATTGACGTGTTGACGTCCTTTGTTACACGACCAGCCAGTATTGATTCTCAATATGTACATAGATACAAGATCTGATAACGATGTTTGTGACATGAACAAAATATATAATGGTCACTTCCTAGTATAGAGAAACTTTGTTGACCGCCACAAAGTTTGTATTGAAATAAATATAATATTTGTAGTACATCACTTTGAAATTTATTGAACTGAAATTTATGTTAGGTCAAATTATTGTATTGGGAATAGTTCAAGAAACTTTATAATAAAAAGATAGTAATAAATAATAGAAATTTATAATATTGCAAAATTAAGTTTAACAAAATAATATTTTTTAGACTTTTGTATATTCTACACAACCTGTCAACATAGTTTTAATTCTAAATTGTTTGTAATGAGACAACGAGTTTATATACCCTCATGGGAGCAATCCTTTCACGATGTTAAGAGTACAGAATAGGCGTCAATGTATTTACATTCCCACAGCAACTACATTACGGGAGACGCTCCTATGCATGTAAAGTACAAATTGTTTATTCTGCTAGTCTTGCCACCCCGCATAACTTATGTGGCCACAGCGGCAAGCTTCTTAAAACCTCAGTTTTTCAAGGAATTGTGAACTTTGTAACCTAAAGAATAAGGGTGGTTTGTGCTCATCACGCCTTAAGACTGGTAAACAAATTTGGCTGTTCTACTCTTTGACATTGATTTGAGCGATTCTCGGATGTTCAAGGGGGCCTAAGGTCAACCTTTAATGATTTCTGTTTGACATTGTGATTTTTTGTTACAGTTAGATGTTCCCATTTGTATGAAAATTATGAATTCTTCAAAAGTTTGATTTTTTTATGTTAAAATTATTTAGTATAATAAATAAACGTAAAAAGGACTATCAACTCAACCAAAATTTTGCATTCGTAATTCATAAAATTTACTTTAAAAATATTTTGTCTGAAAAATGTGGGTCGTAGACTCCTCTGTTCTACTTTCTATATTGTCATTAATATTTAATTTCAATCGAGAGAAGCTGTATGACAGATATAGACGTTTAAATTAAAGGATAAATTTAAATGAATAAATAAAATAGTAATAAAATTGGCATAATTGGCACTCACTCGAATTTACGTCCATGTTTTTCGTCCGCAAGCAGTTTTACAAAGGTACAGATGCACTATGGGAATATAACTCAAAGATACATTGCACTGAAATGCAAGTAAGCACTGAATGCATCAAACGAACAAGTAAAGGACGAGGGCTCGGGCGACACAAAGCGTGGTTCGCGACTCCGAACCGGGCGGCGACGCGGGAGTGCTCGCTGGCGTCAGGCTGCTCGCGCGCACGCACTTCGCATACTAAAAGCACTAAAACGCAAGCTCGTCGCGACAATCATAATCGCAACACCATCTCTGTCTCTAATCTTGTTTGTCTAACAACTTTGGGCTTAAGTCAATATTCCACTAGCGTTATCGATTACCAAATAAACGCGAAACACGTTCCAATTGTATTCCCGATGTGTGATGGGTATACGTATTTATTGATATCATCATTGTAAAAACCTTCAAACTGATAAAGCGTATAAGCTTATTTAGAGAACGATATCGTTAAAAACTTTATCGGAGATTATGATTCTCGGTAAGAAAATTTTAAGTTAAATATGTTTATTTCTCAAGCTGAAACATCATAATCAGGAACCAAAAGAAATGCCAAAAGAAGACATGTATACAATTAACTTTAAAATGAAATGGGTAGTAAAATCGTAATCACATCATCACTATATCCGTTTAAATTGAGCACATAATGTTTAGCTCATACATCAATTGCATCATGATCGTCGGCATTCTTGTGTTGCTTTAGAAAACAAAAGTACCGCGAACTTTCCAATATTTGGGAAGGCGTTATCAGACTATCAGAATCGGGTCGAAGGGCTCGAGTGCATTGCTCTCAGATAATAATATTGTATGTCCTACGTCTTCGTATTGTTTATGGCCATTTATCAAAGTCTTGTGTTTGTGTAAATTATTATCTTATAATAGAATTAAATTATGTCAGCTTCCTCGAAATGTAATAAATCCTGACAGCGCGAGCAACATATTACTCAAGTTATGCCCAAATAATGAATGTCGGATTGGCTTACAAATAAGCTTAAAAATGTTTTTTCTTGAAAAAGGTTTTATATCTTACCTTTAAATGTAAAATTCTTGGGTCGCCTTCTCCTAACTGCTTCGTCGTCGTGTTGGTTAAATCTAGGTGGTGGCATTTTCGGCACTTCGCTAGGTACAGAGGTAACTTCACCGGCGCCACTACCGCCCGTAGCCAAGTAGCCTCCTACAGAATGCCGCCTTCGGCCTTGGAGAGGTATGGTATAAAACACTTCTTCATGCTCCTTAGTACCTTCTGCGGTCACAACTGTAGCACTTATTTTGCCTTTCCTGTTAAAAAACAATTTTACTAACTATTTGTATATGTATCTATTTGTATACGAGTAGGTACATAAGATTATACGAAAATACGTTATTTCATAAATATAAAATGTTTTTTTAATTTATAACCAGAGTTGAGTTAAATCGAGTGAGTTCCTTATTGACATCGTTAATTGTGAGTTTAACGTAAGTTTTGTTAATGGCAATACTAGATATTAAGATTTAACTTACTTTATTCGCGGAGCAGTGAACGTGTGTCGCATGTCACCGGGAGCGCAGTCCCCTGGTCTAGGTTGTCCCTTGAGGAAACCTTCAGCCTTTTCTGGTTCTTTCGCAGACAGAGATCGCAGGAGAGCTCTGAACTCTTTTCGTCTAGGACTTTCCGGTTCTCTCCTTCGCGGAGACTGCAGCGGTCGACCGCCATCAGCCCATGCCCGGGCTGGGGCAGACCGGGAGTACTGCTCGGGGCCAGATACGTGACTGGCATTGTCCGTGACATCTTTGTCCGGAAATGCGAAGTATGAAGGATTATCTGTAACAAAAGAAAACGATTTAACAAATGTATTATCTAATATATGTGTTACGTTTAAAGTTTTTAATTTAGTAATGTCGCTATACTATTGTAATAAGTATATGCTTAATTGGTAGCCCTAGATTAGCTAATAATTATAATCCTTATATAGTTATAAATATTATCTACAACATAAAATATACATAAAATTCTTCACTTTGACCTCATAAACAAACATCCTCTGCTTTTATGCAACAAACACGGTAAAAGATTGTCAATCTCACCGATCGTCATAATAATATTTAGGATTGGTGTCGCACGGTGGCCACCACCGATCGACTCAGACTGCGCCTTGAGGGAATTATTCAATAACGACAATGAACTAACGGCTCTCCATTACGTCCAGTGCGGGCGCAGAGCAACCTACTTCTGTAAGCCGGAAAATACGAATTGAAAGCAATCTTCATCCCAGCACCGTGATACTTAAACCACTGTTTGAAGCTACGATGATTCGGTTAGATAACACCGCGTTGATGTAATATGACCCATTTTGTTAATAAGGATATTTTAGTAGTATTTAAATTGATGGACTGGTCATATTGTAAATGTAGAATGCTCTATCAAATATACATTAAAAAGTAGTTTGTTATATGATAATTTTTTATCTAAAATTATTAATTTAAGCCATCTGTTGCTACCAACTTCTTGAAAGACGGCAAAATCTTAATGGAAATAAAAAGACTTAAATGTGACATAATAGCTATTTTTTTCTAACAAAAATCGAAATCTGAAATAATAACCAAATTTTTTCTTTACCCGCATGTGCATTCCACTATCTATGAGAGGCGGGTCAAAGAATACACCCCGAGGACACATGGTTCTCATAATCCCACAATTAACAAAAGCGGACTCACAAATTAGTGTACAATGTGCCGAGTCGAATTCTAATACTCTGTAATACTTTCTAGTTTCTCGCCATGTGAATGTGTTTCCATAAAAAATGTGCGTAGGACGCATTCACACAATAGTATGTAATTACGTTGTAACAGTAACTAAGCATTGTTTGTTAGTTGGAGAATATTTACTACACCAAATTTACTATAACAATTTCTTCTTAAAATATGTACAGATTGGAACATATGAGTATTTTTTACGTTATATACCAGGGTCAGCAGAAATAAGATTAATAATAGAAGCGATGATTCGTAGGAATTCTAAGAAAAGCGTTACACTCGTATGTGTCCGCAGTACTCGTAGATTCTCAGATACGCTTGTATTGTAATCCGTTTTAGCAGTGAATAATATTGTTATTTTAAAAATATACCTAAAATTTAACATCAGAAGTATATGTTCACTGCTTAGGTAAAAGAAAACTTTAATTACAAAAAGACGGAAAAAATAATCTTGAAAATAAACAAGGATTTTCAACTAGTAGTTGTAGCAAGTATAAGTATATTTATTCTTGTTTTCATATATCTGCGCTATGTTAAGGACGCTTTGCATACCTTTACAGCGTTATTATTAACAGACCGTGCATGCATCCATAATATATATTTATAATACTGCAACGTTTATTAAATACACATTGCTACTATGACGCATAATATGCAATATATCTTATAACAAAATAATATGCATATGATAACGTTTATCAATATCTTAAAATATCTGCACCTCTAATAATGCATGCATAAACATATAAAAGAAACACGTAGTGCATTCATTGCTTAAATCATAATTACAATAGTAGATATGTATTATAAATTAATATATGTATATGTTGAAACACTCACTTGTAGCTCGTAAACAATAGTCAAACTGGGGTCCCATGGCTAACGCTGAAGCAAGGTTAAGCACGACACATCCCGTCGAGTGCGTAGCGGGTTCTGCGCTACAGTATATCTCCAAAGCTGTGCGGGCGCAGGTGGAGCTTACAGTACACACACGTGTAGCTCAAGGAAGGGAAGCTTTAGCACGCGCGAGCAGGAAACGTACCCCGACATACACAGCTATAGGGGAGCCTACCAGATTTAATTTGAGTGCGTCCGTTTTGGAAGCACACGCTTTTAATGTTTGTAAATAGACGTACATTGTTGATGTTGACGTTCCGTCACATTGGGGTTATAATATCCTGCCCATAAGATTGCATGGAATATATTATGAGCTACATGAAACTTTTCTAACGTTCACAATAGCGTTCTAATTTTCATTTCTAAATACAATGTTACATCTTTAATTATAAGCATCTACGTTGTTTATGGATCAGATGCAATTGCAGCGTTCTAAAAATAGTCTTTCTCAAAAATGAGTCGTGTTCAAAAACTCATATGGTGTCACGCTTCATACACTTACATGAAATCTCGACTTTTAACTGGAGACGTGTAAAACGAGAAGTGCCGCGGAGTGACTTCTTGTAAGTTTGCAGCTGTAGTCGCATGCGAAATATTTATATCGAATTACTTTTACTACCTCAATCATGCTGACGAAAATATATCTTAAGAAACACCGTTATATATATTTTACTATCGTTAATAAAGATATAAAAACGGCTTGATACCTTTATAAAGAAAATTTGATACTGTAAATATATAAGCCCATATTTTTGTAAATAAGCTTTGCCGTGCATTCCCTATAAAAAGTTATAATTTTTATATTTATTAATAGCTAAAGCGGTATATTTCTATAATAAAAATGAAGTATCTAATGTCTTCAGAGTTTGGCACTTTATGAATGAAAAAACACCCACCAGATGTGAATGCGGTCGTATTTACTTGCATCTGCTTTAAGACAAAGGTCACTTTGTGCCACTGAATGTTCAAAAAGGAATACATAAAGGATCGCTTTTGACAAATTGTGGGTAAAGATTTGTTGTTCTTTTATATAACGTACTATTTGTGTTAATAATACGTGAAGTAAGTACCTACTTTTTAGAATAGTTTTAATATCTTAATACAAATAGTATTAAGATAAAGTTATAGTATTTGTTATGTTGAAATTGTTATAGATAATTTCTAGTACAAAGACAAAAGTTCAAAATCCGCATGTTATTTAAGGAATGCGTGCGTGTGTTTATTTGTGCAGTGGCAATGCGTGAACGCACCTACGGAGTATTTCGAAACAAAACAAGATTAACTCAGATTATTCAGCACCTTGTACATCATTAATATAAATATTAAAGACGTCATTGTTTAAACAGACATGTCCCATTTCTCATTTCTACAGGTACATTTTCTGTCGTCATATGATACAAACTTAACCTAGATATTCTATATTAGAAAACATCTAATCGTAAATGTCGTACTGGACGAATTGTTGTTGATGGTTCCGATTTTGAAAAATTACTGTTCATACTGTCATAGGATCTCCTCTTGCTACGACACTTATAGAATCCATTAGTGTTATTTTTTTTTTAATATAATTAATTTTATTTTTATACATACATATTACATTATTTAGTTGTTTATAATATTATTTAATTTTGTAGTCGACTATAGGTATTATTTTTCATTGATTACTCACGCAATTAAATATGATAATAAGTTTATTCTCGATGTATGGTCCATAGTGATTTATTGTAAATGAATACTTTCATAGCATACTGAATAAGGGTCAATAGACAAAGATGGGCATTATGGGATGGCCGTCGCGACGCGACGTTCGCCGCGCCGGCCACGGCTTAGTTACAATTGGCTACTTCCGTTTGTATGAAATTAATTCACCGTAGTCCGTACACAACACACTGTCACACATACTGTATAGATAATATTATGTACCCATACATCCGCCAGCCCTCCCATACCTTGCTTAGCTTTTGTTTATTTATCACTATGAAAGTTAACTATTATTGGATGATCAGCTGCAAGGAATCGTGCATCGATAAAATTTTATGAACTATATAGTTTCGTATACAAAAAAAATGCTTTGATTTAAGATTATCTTATGTTATATAAGCAACACCGGGCCTCAAGACATTCGCTGCACTTCTTTGAATTATAGATTTATAAAATTAAATAATGTATTTTAGCTCTATCTAAGTATATACTTATACAAGTATGTACCAACTGCTATTTATTAATACAAGTTGAACGTACCCCACTTTATTAGACACTATCCAGAAGTATGCTTGCTTTAATCATCTCGTCTGTTTTCATTCTAAATTAAATATGCAAGGTGCGCTGCTGGTAACCAGTTAAACATCAGATTTCAAGATTATAATTGTTTTAATAAAAAACTGTTTTAATTGTATGATGATATACCTAAGTATTATTGGTACGGTATTGGTAACGGTTTAATTGATAACGTTAAATGCTCTGAAATCACTGACTGATTTGATTTTTTTTCATCATTTATTATTTAATTTGGTTAAGGCGGGTGAAACCGCGGAAACTAATCCTTACTAATATTATAAATGCGAAAGTAACTCTGTTTGTCTGTCTGTCTGTCTGTCTGTCTTTCCATCACGCTAAAACTACTGAACCGATTAGAACGAAATTTGGTACAAAGATAGTCTAAAGCCTGGGGAAGGACATAAGCTACTTTTTTTTAATCAACCCCCAAAAGGTTGCGCGAGAGGTTGAAACTTTTTATAATTATACCCTTTAATGTCCAAACCGCTGAACCGATTGTAATGAAATTTGGTACACAGATGGTCTAGAGCCTAAGATAAAACATAGGCTACTTTTTAATTGGAAAAAAGGGTTATAAGGGGTGAAGGGGGGTCAAAGTTTATATGAAAGTCCACGCGGACGGAGTCGTAGGTACTAGCTGTAAGCTAGTAAGTACTAGCTGTTGCCTGTGTGTATTTAAGTAAATATATTTCTCCTGCTCAAAGCTGTGGAAGGCAAACTAATTAACAATTGAATACAATTTTTGAAGTATCACAGAACCCTTCGCTTGTAAACTTAGGTAAACTTATTTTTAAACAAGTCTTATCAAATTTATTTATGGTCAAGAAATAATAACGTATTCAGAAAATTATAAAGGAATTTATGACTCAATGAACTTTATTATGTTTTTACCAATAATTAATAATTAATTAATCATCGTAATTGATATTTCATTTCGTTCACCCGTCCGTGTAATGCCAATTAATGCCACAGTTACCTACTCACCTAGTTTTATGACTTTGTTAATAGCGGTTTTCAAATTACGTTCATCTTAGCAGAAGTTATTAGTAGGATCATCAGAAATGCAAACAAAGAATAATAAAATTTTAATCAATGCATTGTTCGAACAAAACCGAGCCGTATATGAGTTTAGCACGCATAACTAACAGTACCTTAAGCTATTCAATGTCACAAACAGATTTAGTGGGCTAATGCGATACAAAGTATAATTAGTTAGATTTCTATCGACTAACTATTTGCTGTCATAAAAATAACTGTGATAACCATAAAATTTTCGATTAAAGGTGTTGGTAAGTGTTGAAACAGAGTAGCTTCAAATGGCTCAACTTCAAAGGAAGCTATCAGTGTGCGGATAACCATTAAATTTGTATGTATAAGCCAATAGAAAGCTACGAGAATAACAATTTGAATGCCTGTTTCCTGAATCTCAGAAGATACTTCTCTTAATTCCGTTTAACAGATAATCCGAAGCAAATCGACTATCTGTGTCGCCTGTACCTAATTCAAATACGTTTGTTCGTCTATTACATTTTCTCTTTACTCTCGTCCCTACCTAGCCTCATTGCAATACCTCAATTAAGGGCCAAAGAATATTTGCTTTCTAAGAGTAAAACATTAAAAAAAAAATTTTGTAAGTATACAGGAACTGCATCCATTGATATATTACTTCTGATCACAAAATTTTATTTTAGTATGTTGGTTCATACGTAAAAAAAAACTTATAGAAGATTAACTTTTTTATATTGCTTTTAAGTATAGTTACTAAAAAATAAACAATAAGTACCTAACATGCGTAATAGATAGATTTAAATTCAAGAACGGCTACTACAAGAATACTAACTGCCTATAAAAGATTCAATCAAAACGTAATATCGTATGTATTATATAATGTAAATTGTCATGACA
This sequence comes from Eurema mandarina, assembly GCA_018238005.1. Lineage (NCBI taxonomy): Eukaryota > Metazoa > Arthropoda > Insecta > Lepidoptera > Pieridae > Eurema > Eurema mandarina. Next base: position 19,270 of record DWAJ01000602.1, read on the forward strand.
AGGTAGAGAAACAGAGAACATGTGCCCGGTGTTATGATTCAAAATTCATAGGCCATAACATCTATTTTCGTTCAAAATGAATTCAGAGGACGGCACCTTCGTATAATTAAAATAAACACCATCGGTGTGTATGTTCATGCATATTAAAGCCATCTCGACAAAAAATTAGAAGTTGAACAAACTTTTGGCGGAACACGGGTCGAATAGAAATGTGGGAACGAGGCGTTGGGCATTGTTGTTAAGCATTCATATGCCACTCTACTCACCCATGCCGGGACATCCGCCGCTACTTCCGTTGCCAAAGATGGTGGATCTTGAGTGCCTAGTTCGTTGACAGGGCGCGATGTGCTCGATAATAAGCCATAACAACGGCACCGCGATTTTTTACTAGCAACGAATGCGCGCGGTCACTGTCGCGTTTCGGGAAACTCATTGCAAGGTTACATTAATTTTCACAAACGGAGCACACAGCCGCCTTGTCCGATGAGCTGCGTAAACTTGCGTTAGAGCGTCTTTGGGAGCTATTTTTGATGCAAAAGCGATGTGAGTTGGTTGAAACGCCAATGTCTAGAGCATGCATGGAATATGCAATGTCGTCAGCCTTGGATTTTATATACTGAGTGTGCACGTTCTCTACCTTTTTCATTTTGTTTGTTTTTTTTTCTTTTCGTAAGATTGTACATATATATTATTTTATGTGATTCATGTATTGATGCACGTGCAGCATATTATATTAAGCTTTGGTATTATTACTCAGTAACACAAAGAGCTTCAATTGTATTTTGCTGTCTATATATTTTGCTTCACACTGCTACTTTTATTCTACAGCTTTGTTAGTAAAATTAGTGGGTCTTCTGTGTCCATTCCTAGTAATATTATATTATATGCGAAAGTATCTCTGTCTATCTGTATGTCTGTCTGTCTATCTGTTACGCTTTCACGCCAAAACTATTGAACCGATTGCAATGAAATTTAGTACACAGATGGTCTAGAGCCTGAGAAAAGACATAGGCTACTTTTTAACTGAAAAAAAGGGTTATGAGGAGGAAAGGGGGTCAAAGTTTATATGAATGTCCACGCGGACGGAGTCGCGGGCAACAGCTAGCTATACCAGCAATAGTCTCAAGATAATATCAGTATTATTGTTCTGATAATATTGATACTGAGAATTGGTCGTATCGTTGCTAATTAGGATAATAGTATTAGATAATAATTACGTAAGCCGGACTACAATGTATTAATTGTCAGGTTGGTAACTAAAATTTGCTTATAATAAATAAAATAATAAATATGTAGATAAACCAAATTTAGTTTCACTTTGTGTTTTTAATTATATTTATTGGAAATATAATTCAATGAAGCGGAGAGTTGAGTAAATCCTAAACAATTATAATCCATACTAATATTATAAATGCAAAAATACCTTCGTCTGTCTGTCCCGCTTTCACGCCAAAACTACTGAACCGATTGTAATGAAATTTGATACAAATATTGTCAAGAGTTTGAGAAGGGACCATAGGCTACTTTTTAACTGGAAAAGAGAGATGTAAGAATTTTATGAAAATCCATGCGGACGAGTCGCGGGCAACAGCTAGTAAGGAATAATTCTTATGCCAATGATTGATTACTATCGAATATGAATCTCGATTTTGATAAGTGCGTTATCACAATCGATCATTGTGTTTTTAAGAATTTCTCTATTCAATGATGTCGGTGAAAACTAAAAAAAACGCATCTTTATATAGAAATATTTTTATCTTAAATTAAGCCAAGGATATTGAGTAAGGTCTTTCAAAATTTTTAGTTAACATTCCACAATGTTAAGCCAAGGTTAGAGCAATATTAACTGTGTAGTTACTGTTCTTGTTGCAATGCCGGAAAAAGTATCCTATACATTAAACTACTTGTATGGCAACTTCAGCCGTTCAGTTTATGCGCGAGTAATCCACATTAATTGTTTCGCTTCAACAAACGTTGATCCAAAAATCATAATTCCATATCGATTTAACATATCTTCACAAATGTCATATAGTTTTAATAATATAGCTAAATGAGAAAAACTATTGTTAATAAAATTTTAAATTCCAAAAAAAATTAGGCGTAATAATTATTATGTAAGTAATGTAGTAAGTAACTACTTTATCTAAATTAGTAAACCAGTCTCAGTTGAACTTTATAATTTATATTACCCAATAAATCAATGTTTTTGTCGGTGCCAAGATTTTCTATTTGTTATGTAAGTTAACAACATTAAGGTTATTTAATTATGAATTAGTAGCTGTTGCTCGCGACTTCGTCCCCGTCGGTTTCTATTTCTATTATAATGTTATAGTGAGTCAATCTTAGAAGATAGACATATGTCTGTCAGGGACTTTTTTTAGATCATTTAAAGAGATTAATTCTTTCATACATATTTTTTTGGTATCTTGAACCGTTTTCGCAGCGCACGCAACGGAAGCCCTCAAAGATGATTTCCCGGTTTCTTACACATTCTCCATTATTTTTTCGCTTATTTTGTCGCAACTCGCAGCGTGATGTACCTCGATAAATGGTCTATTCAATACAAAAATATTTTTTTAATTCGCGCCAGGAGTTCCTGAGATTAGCGCGTTCAAACAAACAAACTCTTCAGCTTTATAATATTTAATAAATAATATTAGTATAGATTTAACATTACCTAAGTCGTACGTATACTAAATATAGATTCCTTTGGAACCTTGCTAAGTTTCTGTTCTTATTTTTATGTTACAGAAGAAGAAAAATTTAACTAATACAAATATAATGTCACCATAATATTTAAATCAACAATAAGAAATACCTATCCTACAAATACACACTACATAAATATGTTAATTATTCATAAATGACTACAATATAAGAGAAATTAGTTGTACCACCCAGTGTTGGCCGACATATTGAGTTAAAGGCATAGCTCTACCATCTTTTAGTCCAATAGTGGCTGTTTGAAAATCTATACGTCTTGTTAGATGTTTATTTTTAGTATTTTATTTTGTTATATTTATAAAAAAGGTGTAAAAAGGTAGGTACGTAAAAGACATGCAATATTGATTTTTAATCCAAGCTGTCTATAGACACCTACGTATAAATGCGCACAAATATGCCAGAACAAAACATATCTGCGCAGCTTCTGTTTTCCTTTAGATTCTAGATTTTGAATATTATCCCAAAAAATAATAATATTCTAAATTAATTATACTAGGACTTTTTGTTTCTGTTTTATTGTTAAAAAGTTTATATATAAAAGAGAGATTATCGCTTATTAATTAAGCACTCAATTATTTGATTTGATGATTTACACTTAAATTTAAATCTAACTATAATTTAATAGTCTCTACCCAATTCTCTATCTCTAATCTCTACATTAATAATTATTAATTCTTTAGTTTTCAATTTTCATACTTGTCATTGTCAAATGTCCGTTGTCACCAGTCACTGTCACATCAGTGAGCGAAAGGGAAATCCCACAAACCAGAGAATTGGTGAAAAAGTGTACTAATACTAAACTGAACAGTAAGCTGTAAGAGTCAAGAGAAGGGAGGGTGAATCGTATAATATTAGTCATATGCTAGTGTGTATAGGTAAGCTTAACGTCTCTTTCCAATTCCTGGAGCATGCGCAGAGAAATTTAAGTGAAACAAAATCTTTTGCACCTTGTTGTGAATGTTTTTAAGCACAATATTGCCTGTTCGCAGCGACTACCTTTAGTTCAACACAAAGGTGATTTGCGCGACAAACTCCTACAGGGATTTAGCATCATAATATTCAACAATCAATTACGAGTTAGCCAGTCGTCGTCGGGGAGTTGTAAGGGTGGGTCGTGAAAATGACCGGAGTCGATGAAATCCTGAATTATCAAAAGGATCCAGATGATGACTTCTACGGCCTATTGGGGTGCGACGAGAGCTCAACTGTAAGTTAAAATATATTTTTGCTCATTCATTTATTGTCTCAATTCTATTGATTCACACATCTCATTGACCTTAATCTCAGGACTAGAACTGACCTACATTCCCTAGTTAGGTACATACTTACATTGTAATTGATAGTATAGTGTCAGTCATGAAACTACAATTTACAATGGATGGCTTAATGATCCAATTACTATCTTTTATACTTGTTCTATTTGTTAAAAGGTGGAACAAATAATTGCTGAATATAAAGTGAGAGCCTTGCAATATCATCCAGATAAGAATGACGGAGATAAAGAAGCAGAAGTAAAGTTTCAAAATTTGAAGGTAAAAATATATTTATTCCAAATATTTAAATGCATAATTCAGTAAAATTAATGAATAACATGTTGTATCACAAAGAATTGTCTTATATAGTTTTTGGAATGTTTAAAATGCTTAACAATTTTTTATTTATATTATATGGCTTATATAAATTGTTGAATATGTATCAAAATCGATAATTCCTTTCATTTAATAGGAGGCAAAAGAGACATTATGTGATCCTTCCAAGAGGGCTCTCTATGATAAGTGGCGAAACAGCGGCATTTCCATTGCCTATAAGCAGTGGCTCGGAATGAAGGAGCACATCCAGCAATCTATGCACTGGTCCAAACCAAATACTAAGGACCGCATGCTAGAAGATGACTCTGGCCGTTCTTCGGGTCCATCGAGCCTGGGACCATCAAATGCAGCAGCTCGTCGGGCATCTGAGGGTGGAGCAAATCTATGGGGACGTTGGGGCGGCGCCAATCAAGAACCACCGTCCGAAGTCATCTCCAAATTCCGCAATTATGAAATTTAAAACCCAACAATTAAGTTGAATACTTAAAGTTACCAACCTTTTTTTATGTTATATTTTTTGTGATACTTAAAACCTTGCCATTTTCGTGTCTTCTGTTTGTTAAAATTTATTATGTAATTAGGATAAGTGATCTTATTCTCAATTAGATGGAATATTTATCAAGTCAGCTCAATAAATAAGCGTTCTCGAATATGACTCGATTTCTGAAACTTGGTGTTTAATGTTTTAAATGTTTTACTGGATGTTAGATGGCCCATTTACAAATCTAAATGTTTAAATAAGTAGACTTCCTTTAGCTTTAAGCTCTGCACATTCCTAACAAAATATGAGTCTGATTATGACATTTCTGCTATAGTACAATTTATATTATGTACTCTAAGAATCTATTTTATATTTCGAGATTTTATATTTTTGATCCTCTTATAGTGCTACAATTTTATTGATGTATAAGTGTATTATTACATCCTACCGAACGAACGGATGGGAATTATATGGAAGTGTTGTGACAACTACAGGGTATTGTTGGAGAAAGGATGGCTATCATTTATTTACCAGATGTTAACTGACATTATTTTGTGATTTTATTCAGAGTCTATCAGTGTGTCTCCCAGTATTAGGTATAATTAGAGATGTGTAAATCTGTTTTAAACAGTATTTATTGATGTTTTAAATGTTTTATCAATGTTATATAGAAAAGTAATTTTACGTCTACAAGAATCTCAATATGATGTTGTAATTCCTTTAATTTTAAATGTATTGACCATATTATGTAAAACAATAAAATTATGACAACCATTATTCTTGTTTTCTTGAGATCCCAGTTTCCAAAGTTCAATTTCCAGTACCTATATGTATACATTTTATAGAAACGTCTACGATCCATTAAAAATATTTTTAGTCTAATAATAGAAGAGACTAATCAAATGACCACTTCATTGACCACTTTTCTTTAGTTATTTTAAGATGTCCTTTGTTATTTGCAAAGTAATTCGAACCTCTTAAAATACTGCTTAATAAAAGAGGAAATTATAACCAAATAGAAGGTAAGAATTCATTCAGCCTACGGAGAAAATTACACCACACAGCAAAACTAGAAGAAACTAGTACATAAAAACAAAGTTGATAATAATTCTATAATATAGTAGTTAATTTTCACGCTGATCCTAATACATATGTATTTATCAAAAGAATTAAAAAAATGCCTTTAGGAAAAACAAAATATTCACTCGTAGCATTAAACGTACAAAATATTTCTGAAGAACTAAACAACAATGATCAATATTGCCAACAATCAGACAGAAGGAGTATTTGTTTATTCATTCCGATGATACTTCATTGGAAACCAAGTGCGCGTGCCTTCGTTACATCAACATAATATTGTCTGTTTGTGGAATTCATTTCGTAAATGTTATACAGAACGTATGCTAACCCGACCTGTGATAATTGTATGCTAGAACTTAAGTCAGGTAATTCACGCTTCAGAGTAACAGCCTAGGTACTATTATTTATATAATTCAAGGTGAAGGCTTGACCGATATTTATATTCAAATGTATACTTTCTACAAAGCAGCACAAAGTCAAGCTTAGCTTAAATTATTATGTCAATTAAGGGTTAAATTTAAATTGACGGGGCTAAATGATTGTTTTTATAAATACTTACCTATTAAAATTATGCTACCTCTACAAGGATTTTTTGTATAGATATTATTATTATTTTAGCGTCTTGTACATTTTAGAGAAAATGACTTATTGATAAATTTAAGATATTTGTATCAAAAATGAAAAGTTTTGTGCTGTTACTAGTTTTGTGCGGCACTACCAGTCACAGGTTCATGTGTGATTGTATTTTTTGTAAATTTATAATATGATCTATATATCGTTGAATCAGAAACTAGGAATGCATGATTTACAGTGTATATATATATTATAGGTGTGCCTCGCGGCAGTGGCCTGTGGCGTTACTCATGAGTACAGGCGGTGCAGTTCCCCGCAAATACAAAAAAAATGCGTTAATTCAAAATTAATAATAATGTTTTTTTTTATTGAAATATTTCAAATAGTTGGACTGAATGAAAAAATACTAGCCACATAATTCTATGAGCTAGCTACGCCACCATGCGATTTTTATTTTCCCCTAAAACGAATAATTATAACTAAGTACTTAATGCTGAAATAGATCTAAACTTAGACCTCCTTGAAGGTAATTTGTAGGACAAGCGCCTAAGCAATGGTCATACGAGACTTTAAATGTTCTTGTCGTTATGGTGTCGGCGGATGGCCGCATGGATTCCAGTCACTGGATGTTTACAATCTTAGCTCCGGTTTCATCGATAGCCGGCGACAGGCGACTTCATATCACCAGTTTGTTGCCAGCTCTTCGGTAAGAAAGTGAAGTGTTTAGTTACTTGTGTGTACCGGATGAACCGCACATTTATTAATCAGATCAATTATTTGGAAAGGCTATTGAGATATCAATTATGGCACATTTTGATAATTGGTTTACGCGTGTAGGTGTGATGTTGTATTTTATTTTCGTAATTGAGTACGTAATGGAGGATCCTTATAAGATACATCTATGTATAACTGTTTTTATATGAAATGCCGAATTAATTAATTATATCGTTTTTAAGTGCACCGTCAATTATATATATATTTTAGGAATTTAGTAGAGAATATTGATGGCAATAATTATTAAATAGAAATAATATTAAAACACCCAATGTACAGGTAAGTTTTTAATTTGTACACATATTATGTATAAATATTTTCGTATAATCCGGGTATATACTATATCAGTAACAACGCCATCTCTTTTTAAGTTATGATTTATACATTATGGAGTGTTATCACTTATTAATTGTACCTTAAGAATTTGTACAACTTGATCTGAATCTATGGAGTACGAGGATTCGAACCTAAAAATGATATACATAAAATAACCCACTTTAAAAGTGAGATGGATTTATAAATAAAATATATCTACATAACGATATTCATTCGTCATATTAGATGCAGTTATCCATTGTATAAATGGCAATTTTTGTTTCATAAACTCCAAGTATCAATTGAAAGAATGTTTAACGTATCTATTTCCATGAAACAGGTATTGGAGTATGTCATTCGAGAACTAATTAAACGTATGATTGGAGCTTTAACAAAGAGTCATTATCTGTAGCTCTTATTGAAGAAAGATTCTTCGTTTGGATTAATGAGCAATTTGTGTGGTTTTCGAAATCTGAACAGTTTATACGTTTATGTAGTTCGACATTATGACTTCATAACATTAACTTTTTAACAATTTAAAATTTTTAAATACCTAATATGTCGTTTAATTATTTTTAGAAGCGACATCTTAGCGTCTCGATCGATTAACAGGTGTTAACTGTAAATAAGCTAAGGGAATTTGTTTGACACTACAATCTACATTCGAAGCGAATATGTATGTAATAATAATTCAAGTAAACTTTGAAGAACTTATTATATGGGTGCTTCACAGCAAACATAGTAGTGTGCAATGCTAAAGTTTCATGCATGTACTTACTTTGTTTGTTCTGAATCTCTCAACTTGTCGCCTTGCCCGTGATGACGTCACATGCAAGCAAGCTTAGGGTAATGTACAAACAACAGGAATGTTACGTACAGTATACGGCTTATTCTATATGTAACGTTTTTGTTGTCTTAAATTGCTCTACAATCAGCTTTTGTGAGTTCCTGTAAATTGGTTAAGGTAAGATGACTTAATATTGTTTTATTGTAGTAGGAAGTATGTATAAAACTTAATCCTTATTGGATCCTGGATTACTATATAGGATTATGATTTCTGTTTTACCACGAGAACGAAAAAATACGCAGGTACAACTGGGAGGCGTGGTGACATATTAGGTATAGAATATATATTAAAGATACGTCATATAATCCGAAATAATATTCATTTAAAATTGTATTGTTTTCTAATACGAAGAAAAAAGTGTTCTTTGAAACAAAATAATTCTAATAATTTTATATGTATACCAACTTAGAAAAAAACGAAGAAAAAGAAATAAAACTAAATTATTTCATTTTGTAGATTAATTTTATTTACGTATTTCACAATAATTACTTTTGATTACTTACTACTATCAATTGTCCACAGTTTATAAAATTATTACAAATATTAATTGGCAATATGTTTACTTAATTAATCATTAAAAAATATAGGAAACATAATTAGTACATAATTAAATATTTTAGTATAGTAACAGATGTTGCTATCACATAAATTGTAAATAAATGCTTTAGTATGGCTACTACAACTTAATATTACAAAAATATAATTAAAACTATATTATAAATTTTTCTAAAACTTAAAATATCTTTTCATAATCCATTGTTAAGCCTCAAACATTTATTGGTATTGTAGCATCTTCGTCATTTTCTTTATATAAACTGGCAAGATGTCTTTTAATTCGAATATTTTTCTAAGCATTACAATATTAACTTATTGATTATGGCGATATAGATTTTCTCACTGGGTTTACTAAATACAGCCCTAGTTTTTTGTACACCCTAGATGTGTATAAGGAAAAGTGTTTGATATCAGTCCTTTTTCTTAAGATGGAATAGTGTCATCTATCTGAAGGATTTCGGTACGGGTTTGGGAATTTTGCGTCGCATACCCTCAGACTGATATTCCAAATCACATGGCTTTATGAGTTCTTGACCGCCCTGATGGATCCATTTGTTACTTACTGCAAATAAATTGCATTTTAATAAGGTATAAATAATAATTAGGTGTATTAGTCAAGGTTGTAAAGTTTAAAAAAATTGTTTATAAATAATTAACAGCTGCTCTGAAAACATTTTTGTTAGTTAACAATTTTGATTAGATATAATATAATGAAATATAATATTTTCAGATGTTTATGTACGTGACATTCTGAAGCACACCTTTATTGAGGTAAAATCATTTGCTATGTCTTCAGACGGTAATTATACCATATTATATATATTAGTGTTTTTTATTATAAAAAACTCATCACATATTTTACTCTTATTAACTAGTAAATGCTATTAATTATAAACATGGATATTACTAAATAAGTATCGTGTAGTTGGTATCAAAAGACCCAACTGTTTCATAGGAACATACTTACCATAGTGACTCTTAAAACTCCAATATAATATTTATTATGTGGCTAAGACGAATCACTCTATTTTATACTAAGAGCTATAAAACTTTTGAACAGGGTCCATCAGCGGGTCTTCCCCAATCACAAAATAGATATTATAATAAAGAATAATGTCTTCAACAAACACACTTTTCAGTGTGAAAAGCGAGCGCGCCCGATGTCAGAGCGCAGCGTCGCTGTTCAATTAAAAAAAAAAGAAAGCACAGTTACCCCACTTGGAGCCGCGCAGCACGGGGCAGGCGGCGTGGCGCGTGGCCAGGTCGCCCTCGCCCGACGGGTGCAGGTTGAGCCACACGGCCGCCGCGCCGCGCGCCGGGAACACGCTCAGCCCCAGCTCCGTGAACACCGTCGCGCCGCCCTGCGCCACGTCCGACATCTGCGCGTGCGGAAATGTAATATATCATTATCATACTATTTAATATGGATTATCTGAAAGTATGTCTTAGTTTTTCAATTATAGCATTATGCCGCATTATGCGGAACAATGCTTATCGTTGAAGGTTTTTTATAATACTACATCTTTCTTCATTCATATATCGAGAATTTTAAAAAGTACTAAGTAGTGCTTTCGCTGGATGCGTGTAATTACATGTGCTTTGCCAGAAAATAAACGAATGTTTTTCTTTAATTTAACATTGATCGAAATATCGCACTATGTTCTGTGATTGAAAAATACGACAATATGTAAGAAATTACTCACGTAAAATAGCACTGTAGCTATCCTGTTGCCGTTCATTTTTTCAAAGGCATTCTCTTGTTTCTGCAAATGATAATAATTTCACATTAAAGAAATATGTATCACTAAAATAATTTGAACTATCTAGTATAAGAAGTAACTAGTATTGTGTGTGTATTATTAAGTTTAATTTCCACAGAACTATTCGGAAGAATTTAGGGGTCTTCACTTTAACATACTCTTGTATAGCCGTGCGAATCGAACGTGTATGTGTGTGTGAATGCGTATAACATGTGTGTTTTTATATGTTAGCGCGTGTAACGTGCCTTGTATGTGTGAGTGCGTGTAAACTGCGTGTGCGTGTGTGTGAGTACGTGCGCATACCCTCGCGAAGTCATAGTGCGGCTCGTAGTGGCCGCCGATGCCGTAGTTGACGACCTGC
>DWAJ01000603.1:0-30319 GCA_018238005.1 Eurema mandarina
CGCCCAATAATTTCCTATACCAAACTCTCGATTGTGGTAGCTAACAGAGGTAGCAAGGATAAAATATGTCGATTTGGTGATTTAAAAATATTTATTACTAACTGATTTTTCTTGTGTTATATCTCAAAATCATTATCTAAATTACTTGAAAAAATATTTGTTCTACAAAATCTATGGTTTGATCAAAGAGTCCCCTCTTTCCAACATGTATCGATAACGAGGTCATCGTAAATTATTACTAACCAGCTGATTTTTATTTTTACTTAGTTAATTATTAGTATTATTTAACACACATATTGTCCTACAAATTTCGTGGTACGTTTTTCCGGTCCTACGCTCAGACATTGTTAATACCACGAGACCATTTTTCTCATTACTAACTGAAATAAAGCTACTCACCAAAAATTAGCTTGATAGTAATCAATTGGAAAAATGTACCAGGGATCCCGGACTATATTAGTTACGAAAAAAAATACGATGAGTATTTTTATGATATATGCAGTTTTGATTTCTAGTATATTTCTATCGTGAAACGTAAATTACTACAAGAAATACATACGCTTACAAAACATCATTTGCATCACATTTACGTAGTGTTATGCAAATTAGGAGAAAAAAACATGTAAGTGCGATTTCCAAGTCCCGTTCACAAAATATTTAGTCAATTAATTAGGAATTCGGTGCATGTGCAAATATCGAACAATTAGCATGAGTACATTCACACCGGGCAGTGCATTGTTTTATTTGGCACGCTAACTGTTTGAATCAATTGTAATGTAGGAACAATAACGTCGATGCGCCCGTGTGACACACGAGAATTAGCATCTTCATTACTTATAATGTAAACGATCGACAATAAATTGTTATTAATGCCATTGCGAATGCGTATGAGCAGAATTGTTATTGTGATATTGAACTCAATGTCATGGACTTATTTAAAATCTTAGCACGTACGAATCACTATGTAATTATTTGACTTATGATCGCGATTTAAAGACATTAAAACGATCCATGACAAATACCAATGATGAATAAATATTAATGAGTAATCCATTACTGCATGCCCAAGCATAATACATAGTTAATAGTACTACTATCGCATGAATAAAGAATAGTGATAGAAAAATAGCATACACTGGCGACATTTACATGAGCACCGTCAAAGGCGACCAGACATGCAGCAATGTATGTACAAAATTAGATCGATTGGATTTAGCATGTCAATGTCACTTAAGTCTGGTCACCTCGAAACGGTGACGACACTTAACACCAACCCCGTCTACATCGGTTGTTACCATGCCTTCCATTGAACATCTAATCGTTATTAGTAAGGTAGGATATATACTGTGTGTAAAAGACTTAAGTCCGAAAACTGAACCGAAGACTGTATCCCTCATGGTCATAGTGAAGTGTAAATGACTGGACACAAATTAAAAGTTATTTAATGTTTTAAATTGAATGCCTATTTTCCGAGCAGGGAGATACCTACACACCGCGTACGTCGCTTGCACAAGCATTAGTTTGTTTAAAATACATTGCTGTATTTTTTATTTTAATTTTCCATGGCTTTATTTCGATAAATAAATCATAAATTACTGCACTACAGTATTATAGTACACTGATCTGAAAAATCTAAAAATAACAGAATCATTGTCAACATTTTCGTACCTCAAAATTCTCGGAGTTAAGTCTTTACACCCCGTAAATGATGTTATGTGAAGTACATATTAGGTATAGTGTATAGTGTGTAGTGTATACACTATACATACTTGTTGGAGTTGAGCCTGTGCGGGATGCCGTCATGCGATAGTCCGGCCAGCTTGCGGCAGCGGTAGTTCTCATAGTGCACGGAGCTGGTGACGTCCTTCAGGTCCTGAAGGTGTGTCCTGATCACCATGTTGCGCAGCGCCAGGAAGTCGCAGTGCTCCAAATTCTCCACTGCAATTCAATCACATTGATTACTCTCAAGTGGCCAATTAGATCTTTAATTGGTAGTTACATAATTGATGCAATGAATATGGAATCTGTGCGAGTCGGTAATTAAGACTAGGTTAACTTGTGGACATATTACAACGTAGATACTTAAGTAGACAAAATGCATGGAATTTATACTTATGAAGAAAATATCAAAAATGTACCTAACCCTTGAGTTTCATTCAATATTTTGTTGCATCAAAAACAATTTTTTCGATGTATTAAAATAATGTTTTATTGTGCTATAAAATGGTATAAATGTACTTTTTTAACTGAAATTATTGCAGGCAGAAGCAGACTGGTATTTAATTTAAAACCCGTTTTCATTTATGTTACACAAATAGGTATTGACATTGGGGCCAGCTACTTTGCACGTTTGTAATTGATGGTTCAGCAATTGGTAACAATTGTTGCACAAACAAGCGATTGCAGTTAAAAAAAAATATATCAACTTTTTTTTCTTAGTTCGTTTTACCTCAAAACTTAGTATCTTCTAGCACTATCTTTCTTTTGCTAATTTGCAATTGTAATTAATTTTGCACCCACTGCTTAACCTCTACCTGTCTTTAATTGTCTGCTTAAGCTATGCCCTTCGCCCTAGATTTGCTTCATTTTTATGTACATACCATATTTTTGATAATATTCTTAGTACTCATCGCGATACACCTAATAATAATGTCAATGCTTTATGTGTAAATTACTGCTCTAATACCTTTGAGCTCTAATGCCCCCATTGCGGCATTCTTAATTGCGGCTTGATCATCTTCAATAGGTTATTTCGTCTGAATTTTTACCTTGGCATTGGCCAGATATAGACCAGATCATCTATAATCACCTTTTCTGCCCTTATCTGGTTGCTGCTAATTTTCTAAAATGGTCCTTGGGTTTTCTAGTATGATAGTGTGTAATGAGGAGAATGGACTCCTAGTACTCCCAGATGATCTACTATGTAAGGTAAGTGGACTCACCCTCGGCGACGCCCCAGGGGTACTTGCGGCCGCGCACGCGGCGGCCGTCCAGCTCGATGACGGTGTTGGCGCCCACCACGGCGAAGGGCACGCGCGCGCGCAGCGCCCGGCTCGCGTCCGCCGCCTCGCCCTCCTCGCCCGTGCTCTCGGGGAACTCGTAGATCTTGATCTTGTGTTGAACGATCTCCTTCATTATCTGGAAACGTTTTTAATATTTCTTTTATATTTAGCTTTGATATTTAGAGTAAGGATTGCATTTTATATAGCATAAACAACGTGGTCCAGCTTTCGCCGAATGCCAAGTCACTGCATATGTGAAAATATAGCATATTTAAAGAAATAAATATTTAAATATAGATGTTTTCAAAGGAGTTAATATTGTTTACAGAAACATATTTTGTATAACATACAAAACAATTGATTACTTCGAGTCAATGTAATAGATAGCATATTATTAGTAACACTTATTCGACCGCTGGACGCACCTGTTCCTTAAAGTCCTTGCACTCCTCGGGGGTCATGGTGTCGGCCTTGGCGATGACGGGGATGATGTTGACCTTGTCGCCGAGGCGCTGCATGAACTCGACGTCGAGCGGCTTGAGCCCGTGGCCGCTGGGCGCCACGAAGTACAGGCAGCAGTGCACGCGCGTGTCGGCCGGCGCCGCCTGCCGCGTCACGCGCGACTCCGCGTTCAGGAACTCCTCGTACTTCGACTCCACGAAGTCGATCACCGGTTGCCAGCTACGACATTCAAAACATTCTAAAATAACGATAAGGAAATCAACAAAAGAATAAGTAAAAGTGCGTACATACAAGTAAAAGTTTACAAATCGTTTTGTGTGGAAAAATGTTGATGTAATTATCGCCAAGAATGTAGGTAATCGACGCATAATTTACATTTATTTCTTCGTGCACGACTGTGATGGACATCGCGTCGTTGATGACACATATTATTTAAAAACATTCTTAGGATTTCATCATTCCTACGATATTATACAACGCATGAGTAACGTTTTTCTTAATAAACGCTGCTATAATATTTATACGTACATGAATATGTATACGTGTAACATCTTCGTTTCTTTTTCACATTTAATTGAAGACTTACTACTTATTTCAATTAGTGGCTAAATAAATTTATGATTTCTGCTCAATGATCTTTTATCATTTTGATCTTAAGTTTGCTGATGTTATAAATAAATTATTTTCGGCATAATATAATTTAAAAATTTAAAATAAAATTTTGGTTGCTTTAAAGATTCAAGATCTTATTATATGTATTAACATTCTATGTCTTATTGCATATTGTAAATAACTTAAAAAAAATTCTACCTTACCAATTACTATTATCAACCGCATCGCCGAATCCTGGAGTATCGACGATAGTCAAGGTAAGATTGACTCCATTCTCCTTGAGGATCACGACGCTGGTCTCGACGCCCACCGTCTTCTTGACCCGCAGCGAGGGCCCGGGGTGCTTATCCTTATCATACACGTCCGTCAGAAACAATGAATTGATTAACGTCGACTTGCCCAAACCGGTCTCGCCTGAAAGTGTAACAGTAAATCGCTTACATTATACGGTATAAGGGCAAAGCACGTCGTAAATATACCTTCTTAGAAACGTTCAAGTCGAAATATGGAATGGAATTTTTATAGAGACGCCGTTTAAATATTTTAGATGTAATTTCAACGAGCAATTTGATACAGCTCAGATAAATTAGTTTTTAGTTTTATAACGTTTAATGCGTCTACAGATGCTTAAAAATTAAATATACCCATTTGATTTCATTTTTACATTTAATTAAGTGACTTACCGACTACCATTAATGTGAATTCGAAACCCTTTTTAACAGCTTTTCGGTATACTTGGTTTGGTAAATTCGCAAAGCCGACGTATCCATCTAATTCTTTGGTTTTTGGCTTCTCTATCTTAGGTATGTCCGGTTTAGGCGCGACCGGTGGATGATCTGGTTTCTGTAAACACCACATTTAACTTAGAAAATAAAATGTTATAAAGATTGGGCTTTGAAAACTTTGAATATCTTTTGTAAACTGATTTAGAGTGAACAATGTTAAAAAATAACACTCCGAACAGTATTATTTTGCAATTATAAAATACGTACTTTTAAAATGTTTTCTGTACTTCTAAGCGGTGCTGGCGGTGGGGCAGACGTAGGCACCGGCGGGGCAGGCATCTGTGGAGGCGCGCTCTTGCCAACATCCACGGAGGCGCTACTGCTCAGTTTAGGTGGAGCTGTGCCATTCGCCTCCAAGTGGTTGTTCTCTTGGGGTTCTGGGAGAGTTGCTGCTCGCTTGGCTAACGCGTCTTTGATAGACGAGGGCGCGAGCGGCGGGGCCGGCGGCGCGGCGCTCGGCAGCCCCGGGGCGCTCACTCCGCCGCTGCTCACCGATTCCGACTTGAAGAACAGCTCGCGTTTACTTTGTAACTGCAACAAAACACACACCGCTTAATTTATACTCAATTACAGGGTTACACTTATCCTAAAACAAAGCCTTTAAAACCTATGTCACAGTGAAAAAAATCTATAATTAATTCATAAATACAAACGTGGACTAAGGACTCCTCCGATATCGTTGCGTTATAACTTTGTTCTCCTATCTTTTAATTGTATAAATGACGTCAGAGTGATATTCGAATCGCTCTATTAATGTCCTATAATTTATCTTTCGAGTAAATAGTCGTCCTGTGTAATAGGCATACATTTATTTTCGCATTGCGAAACATGGCGTGGCTCGGCATGGTGCTCGGTTGTAATTCTACAGCTGGCTTCAAGTCCGGCGTCAGATGACTCACCGACGCCAATGTGTACTTACTAATACATACTTATTAAATTGAAACTGGTATTACCTACAGCATACATTAAATTGAGACGCTGCGTATCAAATACCTAAGGAGTATAACAATTATGAAATTTGAGAACCTTTAATGGGTCAGAAATAACAATAGTTTTCTCTTACAAGTAAATTGACACTGTGGTTGTATTATACGCAAATAGGTATTATGAGTAGCTTATGCACAATATATAAATTAACAAATTAAATCGAATAAAGCACCGATATACTAGATCCCGATCTAGTGAAATATTCGAAATAATAAGGTACACGGACAATGAGTCACGATCGGAACCATTAATAGCAGCAGCGCACGTGAATCATATTAAAAGTTTTTAACGCTAATGAATACCGTCTTGATGCAGAACGTAAATATTATGCCCTTACGCAAACAACAACGCCTTTTACAAGAATCCGTTATTCGATTACCAATGCGATATCATTTAAAAGGATTGAATATCGCCAAAGAGATTCCTTTTCATACCATTTCTGATCAGTTAGATTAAAGTGCTAAAATATGCAGTTAAATAAAGCATTACTATCAAAAAAACCAATAACTAAGTTAAACAACTAGGTAGGTACATAATATATATAGTTTGTGTAAACAACGAGACGGATACTTAGGAGTCAATACACGATACTAATTTCTATTCTGTGCTACAACAAGCAACATCTCGATAATACTTATCTTTATAACAATACTTTATGTATGTACATAGTAAATATACGTTAAAGTCACTGCCTTGGAAATATTAAGATTTTAACATGGATTTACAAAAGTTGTAGCAACTATTGGCTATACTAATGCTGACTAAGAAACATTGTTATCAATAAAAATTAACCAATTAATTTTTAAAGGGTTTTATTTTTTTAACCCTTTCGGGTTATTTTTTACCTACTCACACTAACTTCGCTTTCCGGAATGCCTTTCGTAGAGGTTTCTTTATTACTTTTGTGAAAGAATCGTGCACAATTTTTAAACATTATAACATAATGTCAAAACATCACATATTCTGTCGAATCGTTGGTCACTACTGAACTATTTTATAATGAACAAATAACAAGGAAACAATCAACTAACTGCTCCAACCACAAACCCTAGATAACCTTGATAGAAAATTACGCAAAATGAAACTAATATTAACCTTCATAACGTAGTCGGAGTGATCCAAAACTGTATTTGCAGTTAGATCATAAAAGTATAAAGAATGATGTATTCATGAATCGTAACTTAGTTAAACAGTTATAGATGAGAAGACATAAGACATAAATCGAATGGGACCCAGCCTAAACTTGCGAGTATAATTCGAAACAAGATTGATTTATTAAATAAAAATAATAAAGATTAAACTACTTATAAAGAATAACATTTTTATGACATCGATAAAAGGCAGTGAGATTCAAAGGTGTGTACGGTAGGGGACAATGAGTTGGAGCATGAAGTGCATAATGCGCAACACAAGTGTCACGCAACATTGGACAATCTGGGGACACCTTTTAATTTCTAATACAGCCAGCTCTCCACATCTATGAAGTTGTTTAAATAACGTAATTGTATTGCCTTATTTATTAAAAAATATCAAGACACTAATTCATGACTAAATTTTTAAGATCTTATTTTAGAAGGGAATGAAAAATAAGGGTCAAATTTGAGAATATTCTTAAAAACATTTTCCATATTATCGCCTCTATATCAACTTAAGCTGGAATATATCATATTTCATACAGTCATTGTTTCCTTAGTTATTTCTATTCTAGTCTTAGCCAGTTCCGCTGCATGTAAATTCAATAGTAAAGCAATTCATAGGCTTCCGGCGGTTCAAGACCCTTCTTATACAGTATTCCACTAGTCGAGACGGTATATGTAACGAACGCATTAATATAAGCTGCTTACAAAAGGCAAAATCTTATTCTTTTCTAGTTTAAACCATGTCATAATTTAACACACTTTAAAAATGGCAAGAAATTTACATACTACACAATAAAAGTTATTTGCTTTTAAATATTTCACTGATGGATGACAAAATATAGATCAAATCTGTCAAGGCCACAGCGCGGAAACATGATTAACTAACCTAACGAGCACAACCGGCTACCTCTGCAGGAACTAGTGCTTTTAAATCCTGATTGACTCATTGAGGTCAACCCTCCTATTGAAACACGTTTAGATCCTCGCATTCTATAAAAATCTTTCATTAGGAATAAAAATATACCTGCAGTTATATGTATCCGCCGTTACTTGATACATATAGCTGTTACCTAAACAAACCGTCGCCGTTCCACGGGAAGTAAACATTAATGGGCAAGTGCACGTGCGTTAACGTCTTTATTATAGTCAAGTATAATAGTAAAGTCAACACGCCTTACATGTCGTCAAGCTTGGACTAGCGTTATCTTTTATCATTTTTATATTTGTGAGTCAGATCTAACTAAAAAAAACTTGTGCGACGTTTTATCAAAACAGGAAGCACGTTTTTCTATTGGGATGACTCTAAATTTAAGAAGATTAAGGATCATTTTTATGAGCGAGGAGAGTTGACACACGTAACAAATCACGTGTGTCAGAAAATAAATATAATAGTATTGTGACAAAAAAATAAAAATGTTTCACAAATTCAATACTCGATGTTATTTTACCAACCTATAAATAATTAATTTTTATCGACGTTCTCGTTTTGCTTCACGTAATTTGTTCGAAAGTTATTAGCATTACTTATTCCAAGTGTGCAATGCATCATTATTTTAACCTAGTTACCTAATAAAATATTTAATTTGTTGCCCAATAAGGGGTGTAAATGCGTGTATTAAAATTTATAGCTAAAGACAAAATGATATATAATATGACGTAGAAGTCTCGTTAATCTGAATAAAATCAATTGTGTGTAGGCAAAATTACAAATACTTCAATTCGCTACAAGTTGTGCATGCTAATTTTGCGATACATCTAAAGACGATAACTGTAATTTGGGTCGTCGCTCTTCATTTAACATTATACTTTCTCTGCACGCTTCTCTGAAGTTCTTTCCATCCGGATATATTATGGTGTGTTAACTACAGAATATTATGCATCATGTTGCGTATTATGCCAATTATACGATAACAGTGGTGGTAAAAAGTTGACTAGTAACTAGCAGACTTTGTTGTAATTGACAAATATGTATTTAATATTATATTTTGGGTATTTGGTTACTTATATAAAGTACACTTGCTATTGAAAATTTCACAAATTACAGGCTATGTATACAGTTCCTTTCAATATATAGTTTATTTTACTACGTCCTTACTTCTAGGGTTCCACATATTACCGCAAACTCTGTGAGCGTCGGTGTAAGATGTTCATGCGTGGGTATAACCAGATCTTTGCTGAATCATCCTAACAACATTATATTTCACTAAATAGTATCTAGTGTACTGAATATATATTGCACATTTCTAGTAAATGGTATTCCGATGTCCACTACATTTCGCATTATTCATGTTAAGTTTCTAACTGCAAATACTTAGAGAATACTCAAAGCAAAAACATAAACATATCGCGAGGAATTATATTTACAAATTAATAATATACGTAATTAACATAGTCATTCCTAAGCGTAATTAGCAATAATACAGGTAATATATTAATTAAGAATCCCAGGACACCATGACCTTTTTTATTAAGGTTAACTTAATTGACTTATCAACCTTTGCTGCTTATGTTAAATTGCAACAGTTTTACAAATGAACTTACTAACTAATGAAAACTAGTTTCATCAATTGAAAATAATAATTTATATAAGTATATAAGTATTTTGGTAACTCATAATGATCTTCAATGACTCATATCAGTACAAAAAAGGTTTTTGACTCATGACAATTATTGCATGTGAACTGTAAAAAATAGTAATTCGGCTTGTTTCCTTCTGTACAAAAAAATAAACCGGTCCTGATAAAGTGGAACATAGTCTACAGTCTACACTATACTTTGTGGTTTTGTGCAAGAAAATTGATACGTTTCTGGTTAAATAAACAGATGTAGTATGACAATCATTTTGAATTAAATTTGTTGATAAAAAATTCAAATTTATATAATATTTTTTTTATGATTACTTGCTACTCCTAAGATCCTTTAACAATATATTAAAAGTCAGTATTAATTTAACCAAATGATCATGTGAACTTGGAATAAGATACTGAATGCGGCTGTGATTTATTATATATACAAGAGCAAGTCAACGACCTAGTCGCAGACTATTAGAAATGGATATGGATCACAGTTGTCACCGAGCTACGAGCTATAGAGAAAATAATATTTCCAAGACAGATGAGCGAAAAAATCGTCATATCTTTTAATCGCGTTGACATACAAGTTTAATTTTTACAATTTAAAGAAAGAGTAGATTAATATTAAGATATTTAACACCAATTGATATTTCTACTTGGTTTGAACTAGAAATATTGGTCTGAACTGACAAGCCGACAAAAAAGTGAACCCACTTTGTTCATTTTCTTCGTATAGGTAACTTTCAAAAAACACTTAATCTTGTTACATATTGTACGATTAAACGTATTTTTTCTAATAGCAAAAAGAAATAAAATGAGAATGTGTACGGAATAAATTAGCAGGATATAGAAAGTTAAATATAAACGTAATAATAAGATACCTACTTATTTTATTACAAGACATGTAAATCAAGCTGCTTTGTAATGTTATCTAGAAAATTATCTAGGCGCCAACGATGCGGCCCTACTGACGCTCATGTCTCGACGTCCTTTCTGGTAACTGAATAATTACAACGTCGTTTATATTACTAACTACTATTTGTTTCTTTTTTATCTTTTAAACAAAATCTTCAAAAGATATGATACATTATAAGACCTAACAAAAGAATGTTACCTCAACTTTCCTACGAAGCGATAAATTCCTCCATATCTCTCTAGGACTCGTCCAGCCAACTTTAGTTTTATCAAATCCGCTATCACCGACACTGCTCGAACATCTTGTTAGTTTAGTGTCATGAGCAGTGCCGTTAGTTGTCGTTCGATTAGCCATTCCACTCACATAAACACAAACATAGGTACGTCACTTGCAAATCAACTGTCTTGCTAACACAACACTTAAAACGTTACTTCGAATACGTATAGTATATTAGTATAAACAGAAGCAAAATATGAATTAAAATTGAAAAAGAAATGGTCTGTTTGAACTCGAAGCACGCTCACGTCTGTATCGGTTTGAGGTTAAGTTACCGGCACTACCGGCTGTCGGTTGGAACACAACGCCCCGTGCGGGCCCTATCACACGGAACAAAGACAAAAACAGATGTTTTTATAAACTACTTTTGCTTGTAAACACGCCTCTATGAACGACCGATGTCTCATTGATAGTAAAACCTATTTTAACCTTCGTGAAATCTTCAACCGTCATATTTCTAACATCGATCATCAATAAACAAAATGTATTTTTTATTATAAAAGCGAAGAATTTTTAACAAGCCTTTCATAAAACCTACTAGTTAAATATTTACACAAAACAAAACAAAACTAATTTGATATAGACAAGACGAAGACAATATTTCATCTCAAAAGTTAAGATACGTATGAAACGGCTTTAGTTAACTCAGGTATAAGTTAATTATAGCTGTACATTTACACCTATAGACGTAAAAGGATCCCGAGCCCGTCACACTTATACCCACCAGACTCACAAAAGCAAGGACAGTAAACGCTTAAAGAGTTCAAAACAAACAGTGGGGTAAGAAGCATTATCAATCTTATTATTTACAGCATTGGGTCGAAATTGAATGAGCACGCGTTCTCTTTAACGTCCTTATCCCTCGCAAATTACGAATGCAAGAAGAGAACGTGCCCTAACCGCTTTGCTTTTTGATAAAAAATCTTGTACCAATATGGCTCCGTAACGTAACGTGCACGTAACAATAGGGCTTAAGTGACAGAAATAATCGCGCCAATTTTTACAATACAACGGAAACAAAATGAAAGACTAATGCATTTACGATTAGTTATCTATACAACTTTCTTAGTCACTGATAACATTACTGATAACAGAAATTCTCAGTACGAGGATAACAAACAAAAGGACTCAACTATCTACACTTGTGTCGCAAATAACTCTTTGTGCATTCATTAACAAGCCATTTATCTTTAATAATATATTCATTGAAAACGGCATAAAAGGGAACAACTGTCGTATAAAAATGTATTGTTATCATATTGGGAGTTAAGATGCTACAACTTCGCTGGCGTCTTGTGAATTATGATAGTCTTGATATTTATCCAACGCAAAGAATTGTTAAAAGCTTTGAAGAACATCAATTTTATTGAGCTTCTTAGAATTTTCAGGTCAGGGTGCGACCGTGAAACCATTTAAGTCTGTTTAGTGAATTCGACACATGCGAACAGAATGGCCGCCGATGCACGGGTTATTTTTAACCCTGTAGGCACCAGGGTCAATCACCCGATCTGTATTCCAGCGACAAAGACCAGTCTTATCATAAAGAACTTGCGTGGGAATAAAGAAAACAGCCTCTAAGAGTATCATATTAAAAAACGACTCTTAGTTATGAATCCAATCAGCATCGGAATCACGGGTTCATATTATAGATCATCTCTGCAAACCGTAAAAGTAGTATGTACTATGAATGTACCTACTATACATAATTAGACCGTTTAAGTTACGTCAAATAAAATAAAACATTATTTTCTTACGAGGTAAGATATAAATAGAAAAATATTATAATTATCTATCATAAAAAATACCAAAAATATAACATTTTGTAAACTTCTATTATTAGAAAGTTATGGAATGTATTTAACTGTAAATTTACTCTTAAACTTCGCAAAAAACACGAAACGTAAGTGCACGCCCAACATACTTGTCAAGAGGTTACAATGCGATATCACGCTTACAATAAGTTTATCAAGTTTCAATCCGTAAAAACAAAAGCATCCTCGCTTTATTAACAAGCAATTTTAAAAGAAATAAAAATGATTGATAAAGCACGTTTTAGTAGATCTGAAAATAAAAACGAGACGTAGTGTTTTTAGAAACAACCAATTAGAATGTTAGAGCATATTAGTATATGCATAAGAGGGTAAATACGACTAAAATAACGAAAGTCCCTTTCATGGGGTGCGTTAACTTTTATTAGGGGAGCGAACTAGGGGTGAATAAGATGTATGGCAAAAGGGGACTCACTGTGGCTGTGTCGGTAAGGGTGACGGTAGCCGAGGTTGGTCCACCATTCGTTGCTGCAGAATTGAGCGCCGTACTCGCAACCTGGTTATTTGCATTTTGTTCTATAATACGTTGACGAAGAGCCAATCTTTCCAAACTTGCTAAACGATGTGATCCACCAGTTCCCTCTCTGTCCCTTTCTCGAAGACCTGTAGAACTCAAACTACCGGCACTAAACGATCCACTGTATTTAGGTAACGTCGGAGGCGGAACGGGTCTCGCTGAGCCACCTCTGCCAAGTAAGGATCCGCTGGATGTATAAGCGTAGCTGTTTGGAGCCCCAAGAGTCGCCGTCCGCGGCGCAGAACCAATTCCGTTGAGAGATCCATTGGTGCCATTGACGGCGCCACCATTCACCGTCGTTGCACTGCCGTTCATCTCCTTTATTTATTATTCGTCATGCGAGTATTACAAGTGAGACGGCGTGAACGAGAATCCGATCGCGGGTTCGGCCAATATAGGTGCGTTCGAGCGGGGTGCCCGACGGAGGCGGTTTGACAGCTCGCGCGGTGCAGACAAGGCGCGCGGGCGGTATCCATACGGCGCCCCGCACTCATCGCCGTCGCCACTCGCCATTGCCGCCGCCCGCCGCCGACCCCAATGCTTATTGCTTATGGTGGATCTTACGACTATAACGATACGACTTTCTTTGCGAGGGTTGGACACACATTGTTGCTTCCCTGTCAAGGTCAAATCCTGAATTTCTTGGCAAATACTCACACTATTGTAGAGGCACAACGTGGTCTGTATAATAAAAGTATTACCTATAGTACAGGCTACGCAATATAAAATACATGTTCACGTGTTTTATTAATATGAATACGTTTGTTACGAAATTTTATTTTTCTTGTCTTATACATATTTCAAATCTCAATAACATATTACCAATTAAATAGATAAGAACTATTTATAAGTGTTCTACAACTACGAACGACGAATTATTCATCATCAAAAGTAACGAACAGAAATCTTACAATGGACGGATTACAATAGGTGAAAGAAGGAAATGACGATTAACAGTTCAATAACCTAGACAAGCACAAAACGGCAAGACTATTAGTTAACTAGCAAAAAATACGAATTGAAACAAACTACATACTATGTATAAGTTAATTTTTGAGACATAAAATGCATGAAATAAAGCTATACTATGTAAAAATCTGAAACTACGAATAAGTCTAAAAATTAATTATGCAAGTGATTCAATGGAGTTATGAGTTCGTGAAAGAATTATGTATGAACTTTCATTCTCGATATTACCTTTTACTGTATATGAAAGCATAAAGCCCTAGTAGGTAAGGTTTCACGCATGGATGCACATGAATTGCAATATATAGTTGAAACACTGAACAATCGGGTCGTAGAATAGCAGAAGTGAAGACTTCTACAGTACCTACATGTGCTACGTGGTCCACGTGACACACGCGTGTTGTGGTCACGGTCATCGTAATCGACCGAAGGCTCGACCACGCATGCGCAACCAACCCCTAACCGAAACGATGCGCCCTTGCGTCAGGTCACTGTTCCTGTTGTCTTGCAAAAGTACGACACTATTATCTAACACATATAACGCTATATGTTTTATAGATCAAACACAACTAGAGTAAAGAGCAAATTCTTTTTAAATCTGAAGTGTTGATGATAAATTCGCTAAGGTAAAAAATGTTAACGAGAAATTTATAGGTACACGGGAAGTTTTTAAAATAAATATTTACAACTGCTTATATTCAAATTATATATCAAATTCATATAAAGACTAGTTAATAAAAAATACTAAACTCGGATATACTATCTGGTCATCATACATGTCGCTCATTTTGCTATCTCACAAGGAAATTAAAAATATTTCCATGCGAGATGTGCATGCTCTGAGAATCATTAATTTTAACAAAAAGATACGTATCAAGGCAAAAATAGAAAAATAAGTTACATAGAGATATACAAGGACCTCTTTGCGCATTTAGTTCGATTCTCTTTTATTTATAAATGGAGTACGATATATTGTATTCAGTGCTATCAAAGCGCCACCTATATTAAATTAATGTAAAGCGAATACATTATCAAGTTTGTTATGCCCACGTTAAACTATAAGGTTCTGGTTACCAATACTGCAACGAGAGATGGCAGTACTAGTACCGAATGTATGCAACATATTTTTTTTAGTATGGTGAAAAAAAATGCTCTAAATATTTCTATAATTAGGTTCTACTAAACCAAATGTTTTATTTTTTCAAAATTTAACAAAAATATACGTAATGCACACTCACAATTATTGTGAATGCACATTCCATTAAATATACATATATTACGTAGTCGATTCTAGAAACCTAGAACAATAAGATGTTGGAAATTATGAGAACCGTTTTTAATAGGTTTATTTATAGCGCGCATTATCTTAACAAGCAGGTACTTACGATACAGTAAGAGAAAACGACTGAAAAGCGTTTACAATTGCAAATCACTTTAAAATACTCACAAAAACCAAACAAGGAATATATGGGAATTTAGCACAGAAAAATTTGATTGTTTTAATTAAAATAGTTATCAGTTATACCTAACACAAATTAAAGTTTTAAGTGTGTTTGAAGGGAGAAAAGGCTGAAAGACCTACAAACCTTTTAATTACGTCACCAAAGAAAACTTAACATAAAACAACGGCATGCTTTAAGAGTGTTTCTGTTAACAAACCCTCTATTCTTGTTACGCTAAGTCAAGTGGGTACCTATACCGTGGGAAGTGGCGCAATAAACACAATGACATACTGTAGTCCCTGTACTACATACTCTATAGTACTATTTTAGTGAAGTATTCAGTAATGTAATTTCAAATAAATGGCATGTCGGACATGTTGGACCAGGAATAGGGTTCCGAAGTATGTAACTCATTATGAATTTAGTTATTTTTATAGAGTTATCAAGTTAGAAAATGTTTAAAGAAATTTTAAAATACACAGATTATAAAAGCTGTTATCATTTTCATTCAGTTTATCTAAAGATAGTCATTTAGCTCTTAGGGAGGGGAGACCTATTTAAGCAAATAAATACGCAATTTGTGTTCAGCGGCCTCATATGCATTAAGCCAATTTTCCTTTTACGTTCGGAACCCCAAAAACAATCTAAAACTTACTTTATTTATCAACTAGTATAATTGCCATGTGCTTCCGGCTTTGTTATATACAACTGTTGTAATAATAGCACCTCATTCGGTATTAAAAGTTCGTTACACTGGTAAACATACTGAAAGATGTTTTCAATAAGGTACGAGAATACCCAAAACTTACACAGAAACAAATTAAATGTAACGAAATTTTAACTGGTTTAGTAGCAATTTTGGTAAACTAGTCGTAATAAAGTCAACCGGGAGGAAAAGAGAAATACAGAACGTTTGTTGATAAGACTTATTAATTAAAATTAATTAATAAATCTACTGACGCAAAACAAATGATATTCTATATGCATATATAAAAAAAAACTATCTCACATAATTATGTTTTTATGTTCTTTTATTTAAATGAGGAAGTATAGTTAGGAATACAAAATAGAAAGGATATTTTAAGTGATGTTTTATCAACTTAATCATATTTTAATTATCCAATTTTATTGGACAATAATGATTTTTTTTCTGATGTTGCTACACACCGGATAAAAGTAAAAGTATACGAACGATTAATAGAAAATAATATTTAATGATTTTATCACAATAAAAGTTTTTGTATTTTTTATAAAAATAAAAAATAAATCATTAAATTATGAGAATGAGGCGCCACAACTACACAGAAGTCCCATTATAGTATATGTATACCTACATATAGATTTGTAACTTAGCATTGTAAGACTTCTCTTTATTGGATGATTATCCGATCGCAGACTAACTAGTAAATCACGAGACCATTTTGAATTAAAATTATTATAATTAGCTATTAGTCGTTTGTAAAAAATAAAATATAATAGGACTAAATCTTAACGCGTGGATGTTTTGCTTCCATATTCTGCATACAACTTAAATGAGGATGTGCTTGTTTAAGTATCTGTTTTGTTAGTTGTACAATATTACTTTCGATACTTTACAGTCTTTTTCAGGAAAATAAATTGATTCTTAATAAGCAAGGGTTTTCCACCATGAACAATTATATCACTTAACATTAGGTGAATTGTGGTTAAACAGTTATTTAAAACAGGCTAGCTGTGTGTGCAAGGCAAAATGAAGTGTAGATTTGAAGTTTTAGTTTTGCTATAAAAATCACTTGTTCTACATAACCTTTGAACTATTCTATGAAAAGCCTTTTAACTAATTTACGTACATAACTTAGTGTCGCTGTCAAACAAATAAAATGAAATCCTTAAATTAATTTACAGCGGTAGGCTTGTTGGCTTAGGGTTAAATTTTGTATAATCTAGATAAAAAGTAAAAACTTAACTTTTTTAAATTAAAATTTATTATTAAATACTTTTGTTCTATTATGGCTGTAACTCAAAAGCAAAAAACATACCGTTATTCTTTTAATATAACTGATTTTCATAATATGATATAAGTGATCATACAAAAACAAAATAAATTGCGCCATGCACAGAGTATACAGACATATACAGAGTTAAAAGATTTTTTAAAACATTCTGTAAGAACTGACCTTTATGTCAAATTACGTGAAACTATGTCAACGAGAAGAGCACTATAGGTACTTATAGCCTATAGGTTTTCCTTGTGGTACAACAAATTCCAAAATGTTCAAATATAAAAAACATAATATCTTTCAATCATGTGGAAAAAAGTGATTTACTTTCGAAACAATAATAATAAATAAAAACACTATACAATGTACATTAATAACCTTATCCTCTCCTTGGCTGGTTAAAGTCCTTATATCGAAGAACTTAAGTACTTAAGCAAGATAAGTAATTTAGGTTAGTAAATATCTACTAATCGTTTTAGTTAACAAATGCACTTGTCTGTTCACGACATGCGTCAATACAATAAGGAAAATATTTGTTTTAAACCATTTTAAAACAAACACATTACATGTAGTGTGTCATTAATTGGTAGGTTAATTATAACAGAACTACGAGGAACATAATAGCAAAATTCCAATAACATTATATAGGACAGTATTAAATTGTTCAAGTTTAAACAAAATAATTGTTGGTATTATTAAGATAAGGTATAAGACAAATTGATAAAATTTAAACAAACAGTTGGAGCAATAATACTTGGATTACCTATAAATAATCTTAATGAGTATGTTCTATCGTTATACGCGAGGTTTGCTTCAGTCTAAAACTAGTCAGAATGTTTTGCTAAAAAGGCACGTGCCATCTTATAACAATACTATTGTTTCTTAAACATCCTTCACACAGATAGTACATATACCATTCTCGTTTAATAGGCTAAAATAATTAATTAATTTTAACGAGTACAACAGTATATGTATAATACGACGGCTTCCTATATATAACAGCTAAGTTTATAATTTATAGTAACCATTTACGATGAATGCCATATACATATTCAAAAATTGTAATATAATTATTGTTATCTAAATCAATATTTATAATTGAGTTAACTCTCAAAATTATTAAAAAATTAGAGGAAGAGGTCATAATAACATTAATAGCGAGTACATATTATTATGTGTCAAAGTTTTTAAATCCAAGGTTTATTATCATTCTATACTAATGGAACCGTTAATCAATTAGATAACGCATAATCATTATGACATTACTATACAAGTATATAACAAAATTGCCTCACCTCTTCTGCTGCATTTGAGGCTACAGGTCTGTACCGGGAGAGGACAGGTCTATTACGAGACCTGGTCAATGGTGAATCCGACAACGACGTCATTTTAAAAATACTTTCACTAATACAATCAGTCATTAAAACAACGAAATATTTCACATAACCCAACCAGCTATGGTATGTGGAGGAAACATACTGTTACGATTACAGCAATATGTTGCTACAAAATGTGATACCACATTTTCCGTCGACAAATCACATCCGGAGAAGAGTCGAATGAAACCGGGTGAATCAACGCATACCAACACTTGACTTAAAGCTAGCACTGATAAGAATTTAATCGCTACTTTGCATCATTTACTTGTGCCAACTTCTACGCACAGTTGGTTCAAAGTTCTATTTATGTTTCTAAAGAATTTACGACATCTAACGTATGCACAATGGACTTGATTACTGCCGCTTTCAGGACCAAAATACAGTACCAGTTTGTATATTATATTAAAAAATAAACCGACACTAAAATACGTTAAAGAAGAACTACTAAAGAACGTCCGTTTCGCGGTTTGGCTTTTGCATATTGGAACAATAGCAAGGGCGCGACTTGGTGGATGACAAATACATTCGTCACTGGCCTGCAATCTATATCGTATGTGAAGTGTCGCTAAACCATTGGCTAACCATGGGGACTTCGATATCGGTGTCAGAATGAAGGACTCAGTACCTACTCGGCGCATGAGGGCCAAATAGCGGTCACGAATTCCTGCTCGTAATTCAAACAAGGCAACGTAGTTATACGTGCTCAAATAACAAACGGTCCTTGTGACCTAATAACTCATTTTAATTTTATACGACTAACTAATAAAATTAATTATTGTTATTAACCTATGTATATACTAAACATTTTAAAGGCGTACTAAATTAAAGTAGGTACTAATTGACAAAAGTTTTATAAAAAAAAGTATTTAAGTTAAAAATTAAAATTGTTGCACTTACCGCTAAAATTGCAATGTAGCAAGTAGTCAGCACATGTAAAAAAATAAAGTCAAGTTAGCAAGAGACGTAATTAATACACAATACAACATTTTAAAGTGCATTTTTATTGAACCACGTACCAAAACAAGGTAGACAACATGTACCTACGTCTTCTAGACTATCCGCACTCATATATCCTATTTCCATTAACTTATTGAATAATTCTGGTTAGAGGTGATTTAAAAACATTAATTTATAACATCTATAATATCGACAGCAACTATAGGCACCACAGTCGTCGTTAAAAAGTCTAACAATGAGTCTGTGTCAATATGAGAGAACACCCCAGCTAGCATTGTTTTTCATTTTAGCGTTGTGTATATCGGTAAGGAAATAATTCCAAACAAATAGCGCAACTACAACATGACAAATGTAATAATATTTATCATATTATGATTATTGATAATGCTACAATTATTCAAATCTATATAATAATTAAATCTTACATAATGTGTGTTGTTTTTCTGTCGAGTCCATTGTAACTAAAAACCGCAATCACAAAAGACGTATTTTTGTTTACACAAAAAATATATTCATTTCACAAAAAGCACTACACCGACGCCAGAGCGTGTCGCCATCCACCGACTGACAAGTAAATATTCGACATAGACGGTAGTAAATGCAACAAATTGTGAGTTTATTAATTTCTGAGGTATGATAAAGATGCGTTTGATAAACTATGTTATTGTGCAATGCATGTATGTTTTCCAACACTATTTTTCGAATAGGCAGAAAGCGCGCGACACGAGGCTAAGGCGTAGATGAACAGTTCACTGGACTGTATGCAACTGAACTCCAAGCTATTTCAATACACGTTGGGAATTTGCAACTCGACAGATTCTACAACAGCTAGGGTGGCCGATATAAGCGTCGCTACACCCTGACTGAGGTCAACTCTTCAGCACGATAGCGGAAACTAGGTCATCATTAATCTTTTCATCTATAGTTTAATTAATTATCAGAATATGGGATATCCGTACTAATTACTCATTTCAAATGTAAAAGTATCTCCGTAAAAACATACCAAACAGACGAAACGAACGTCTAAAAGCCTGGTCCGATTTTGATGGAATTATAGCATAAAATCCATTCATGGGGTGGCTGGTTGGGTTTTTTTAAAAGTTCGACAATTACACATATTTGATTTATGCATGAGAATTATTTTAGTTCGTATTTATTTTTATATGTAATAATTAGATAAGCGAAAATGGAAATTCGTGGTCAATAAGTCTTTTAGGTAATTAATAATTATAGATTTATAAAATCCACTTTTTTTATTAAGTTATGTGTTCAATTTTGTTGCTGCATATAAATAACTACAGAAGAACCGGTAGGTGAGGTATGGTACGGTGTCTATTTCATTTACAGGACGTCGCGTCAACCAACGTCACAGCAGTCGGTTCCGCTACAGAGAACAGAATCAAGTGTCCACTGTGGTGGTTTATTTACTTTGAAAATCTAGATTCATCATCTCCAACTTGTTCATTTTCATTATTGCATTTTATTAATAGCAAGTTGCACTTAAATCCATAAAAACTTGATAAATTATGTATTTAAGGTTTCTTGCTACAACAGCATTGACTTCTTTATAAAACTGTAATATATAAAATGTCAGAAATATCTATTAAGGTTATTCATTTCTAAGATTCTATTACTCTTATAACTAACTAAAGGTTGAGTAAAAGGGTCTTGACTGACAGACAGATAGAGAAATATTAAGAAGCAAACTAATAAGGTCTCTTGGCTCTGAGCATCAACTCAACTAAATACATATACTCTTACTAATATTTTTAAGATTTTTTTTTCGTTTCAAGTTATGTTAGATACAAAAAAGTTACTTTAATATACAAACTTTTTGTGAAATTCATATAAATCCATTGCATGTTTTATATTATTCTTATATATATTACTATGTAAAACCAGTTTTGTAATTGTTTGTTTTTTTTTTAAATATAAATTTGTACTCTATAGTTTTTATTACATACTACCCATGTCCATTTTATCCATATTTATGAATGTATTACACACATAGACCTTCCTATAAAATCACTATATAGATCTGATATAAAAAATGCATGAATCATTTTCATAGTTTTAACAATATATGCATACATAGGGACAGATAGAAGAAAGTGACTTTGTTTTATACTATGTAATGATAAACCATGAAACACTGGCATGATACTATTCCCTTGTTATAATGAAAATTAGTACTGATGTCCTTAAGTTACTAACCCACAGCCAAATACTAATACGCAAATTAAATTTAAGGATGCCTTAAGTCTCGTAATTTTGACAGAATTGTATGGCGAACTGTCAAATTGGACCGTTTTCAGTTGTTCTTAAATTTAAGTTGCGTTTCAGTATTACGGCGCCAAACTATGTTATGTGTACTGATTTTTTTGTGAAACAGATAAAGTAAAGTTGGCATTCAAAATAGTAGTACAGATAAGCCAAGAAAGTGGTATTCTGTTTTATTTGGTTATATAATATAAGTTTTTATAATATTCGTTGCCCCTTTGTGTACCCACACAAATAGGCAACAAATCCTTAATGTTAAATCTACTACAAAAACTGCATACTTTAAGCTTCTTCAAGTACTCTGGTTATGTCTGAGAATAAACACTTATTATTAAAAAAAACTCTCTGGGCTTATAGATAAAAGTTATTTCAATATAAGATAAAATAAAAGTAACCAGTGAATTCTATTTTAATAAAATATTTATATAATTACTATCAATGTACCAAATTAAAATACAATTAAAATTATCTTGTAGGATTTATACCTGTAATGTGACTATGTAATAAATAGTTTTTTTAATTTTAAATACACGTATCAGAATTTTAATGTCATAATATTAAAGAATGTAATTTTGTAAGTACAAGCTAGATCTTCGGTACAGGGATGTCAGAAATTTCAAATAATTACGCTACAAACTGCGGCATTATTTGTACTTTAGTCGTAGTGGTTAATTTACAATATATTTGTTAAAAATTTAATAGTAGAATGTAAAGTCAATTCCCAATGAATATAGAATATTGTTAAACTTAGAATATAATAATTTAATTATAACGTTGGTTTTAAAAATTACATTATAACCATTGGAATAAAAATTAGTTAATTTGTTTCCTTAATATATGTTAAAAAGGGATATATTTAATTACCTGATCTCTGCATAGTGATTAAAAACAAAACACTTGTTATTCAATCGAAAAACATATCTTCCAAAGCAAAAATCATAAACACTTCACAAACGGACCTGTCAACTGCGACACGAACACCCGCCCTTGCATCCACCGGCCCGGGTAGAATTGATTTTTTAAAAATACAAAAAGTTGCCACACAAAAATAAAAACATGACCAATGATTGACGTACAATTTAATTATTAAAACAGGATTTATAGTAATATTTAGATATAATGAAGATTGCGAAAAGATATCGTGCACAGTCTATGTTGTTAATTGTATTTAATTATTGACTATATATTGCATACATATACATGATTAAAAAATGAAACCATTAAGTAACAAATACACTACGTAAGATATATCTTTGAAAAACTATATTAATATGTTTTGTTGCATGTATGTAGCAACGCTTTCCCAACGCCAAATAATAAAAAGCCAGTTATGATGTTATTTAATGACAGACATGCCTTGTCATATCTGTTTCCTTGTAAAATTATAAGTAAATACTAGGAGTGCCCCACGATTTTACCCCAGTTATTCCCGTTCCCGAAACAAATACCGGGATGAAAAGTATCCTATGTGCTAATCCAGATTCCAGAACCTATCTACATATCAAATTTCAACTAAATCGGACAACCGTTTTTAAGTGAAAGAATAACAAACATACATACATTCACACAAACTTTCACATTTATAATATTAGTAGGATTATTAGGTTAGGATTTCTCTACGTTGTCTTCAAATATTCTTCTTTTTCATTTTACAATAATTAATACAAGACGTGTAAGGCGACTAGTATGATCAAAAAGTAAAGAGTAGTTCTTCTTCTTCTTCTTGGTTAAATGGCAGTGCTGCGTTATTGCAATTTTGCCAATGTTTAGTATTTGTAGATAAATTAAGGTTGAGGGTCGATATTTGGTTGTGGCAATAAGCAACACGTACTTTCAATTCCACAGTCAAACATCGACCCAAAGAGTAGATAACAAGAAGTATTTATACTTCCCTACCTTTAAAACTTGACACTGGCAAACAGTTAATACTAATTGCCAAAACTGAAAAAAAAAGTATTTATACGTCACTAATCAACGTCAGTGTCAATGTCATAGTCTAGTCTAGTGACTAGTCCCTAGTCCGTATAATTTGAAATTTCTATTTTCTTGGGCCTGTATAAATAAACATTCAACTTGCGTAATTTAAAAGAAATTAAATTTAAAATTTTATGCTAATGCTTAATTTTATGTAGTCAACCATAATTCTTGTGACTACTATTTTTGTATTTAAAATGTATTATTATCCAGTATTTTGTATAGTGGATTAAATCTGGATTAAATTGTAGTCAGTATAGAATTTCTATAATGAAGACACAGTTTTTTAAAAAAAGAGTTTGGGAATTTCTATCAAGATCTTTAAATCAGAATCACAGACATGTCAGAATAAGAAATGGAATAAAAATGGCAAGTATAAATGTGCTTTCTTTCGTGTTACTTAAGTTTATACATAAACATGTATAATGTATATTATAGTGTAATTTTTTTTTTCCAGATTAAATGTGTTAGTAATTACAGTATTCGTTGCTATAAACCAATTTTGTTTATGTTTATTTGGCCAACTAAAATAAAATTATCACCCGAAATAAAAGCAGAATTAACACCATCTGTCATTGAAGTTGCAGATCGGTTGTTTGAGTCTGGAAGATATGAAGAATGTTATAAGGTTCTATGTGATTGTGAGGCATGTATTGCATTGTTTTTTATATAAATCAAATTATTCTTATAGAAACTATATTCCTCATATAAATACATTTAGTTAAAAATCATTACAGTTGCAGGATGATATTGAAATAAAATGGCGAATCTGTCGGGTCATGTATAATATGGCCAAGCTCTCAAAATATGACCAAAACTATAAATATGAACTAATATTAGAGGCTTACAACATTATAGCTAAAGAATTAGATGTGAACTGCAATAACTTTGCAGTGCAAAAATGGTATGCTCTGATTTTAGATGTAAAAAGTTCAAATGATGGTGTAAAACGAAAGATAGAAGAATTAGAAAATGTCAAAAAACATATGGAAGTAGGTATTATATTTTTATTAGGTACCTAACATTAAGAATATTAAGGTTGAAAACTTAAACCTTAAATGTATCAATTATGAATAGGGTCAGTAGTTTAAGAACTATGATCAAACATATATGCATAGACTGACAAAATTATTAGCTTTACTTTTGTACCCAACATTAGAAAAGTCCCAAGTTACCTTAAATGAAGATTCATCATAATATTATCTCCCTAAATAAACAATTTACCTATTTAATCAAGTATGATGACGTGTGAAATTATATTAATCAATAACTCCCAACACTGCAATATGCATACAAATTTGATGGCATAATTCATAATTCAATAATTATTAACAATTTTAAAAATATAAATTTCATTTTATACATGGTTTATCACTTACTCCGTCCCTGCTAGCTCATTAATGTATTTTTGTTATATGATAAAAATTTATTTTTGTTTATAGATGGCAATAGAAATAAATCCCAATGATGCAGCACTGCTGCATATCCTAGGTGAATGGTGTTATCAAATAACAGAAGTTCCTTGGCATCAACGCAAAACTGTGGAAACATTTTTTGCAACACTGCCACATTCAAGCTATGAAGAGGCTCTTAATTATTTTCTAATGGCTGAAGCAGTGCAGCCCAGATTTTATAGTATGAATTTGCTCAGATTAGGTTGTTGTTACTTAAAATTAAATCAAGAAGACCAAGCTAAGTATTATTTGAAGTTGGCTGCTAGCTACCCTGCTAAATCTAATGACGATCATCGTGCAAATAAAGAGGCAACAGAGATATTAAAAAAATTGAAAGTAAACAAATTTTGAATTGTTAATAAAATGGTTTTTTATTAAACAATTAGCTCATGTGAAATCATAAATAACCATCGCATCTCAAGTACATTTTCTATGTCGCCTTATCTCTTATCATAATGAGCCTACCCCAAAAATTTTGAATTTAATTTAAAATATGTTCCTAGTAACCCAATTTATTCTTAGTACAAGTGAACCAAAAGGTAGGTATATTAACTATGTATATACGAAAATGGGAAAATGTACTGTTTGTCACATTTTGGCACATGTACGCAAGTATTTGGAAAATGATATAGTATATCATTTTCATTATTCATTATTCATCAAAATATCATTGGTTTTGGAGCTTAATAATAGATTTCGAATAATTAAAATTAATTTAAAAAAAAAGTGCTTATGAATAAAAAAATTGTTCTCTTCTTCACATGAAAAACATATAACATTAAGAATGTTCGAAAAAAGTGTTCGCATCCGCTGGCCCTTTGCGACGGTTACATAATTTTCTGCCCATTTCTACAAAAACTTCTTTAGTTCAAACTTTTCTCTTCCCTTTTATCGATTACGCTCATTCTTGTTACCCAGACTTACGCGATTACCAACTTGAAACCCTTGAAAAGCTCCAAAATTATTGCATCCGGTACATCTATGGACTCCGCAAATTTGACCACATCTCTTCCTTTCGTAAAAAGCTCAAGTGGTTACCTATCCGTCAGCGCCGAAACGCCCACATACTGCACCTTCTGTATAGTGTGCTTTTTGACCCGAAGACTCCTGCTTATCTCAAGGAAACATTTATATATTTAAGCTCAAACAGTTCTATTTCTCTTCGCTCTTCCAATCTTCTTGTGTTATCAACCCCTACACATCACTCAAATTTTTTCCACTCTTCTTTTACTTTTCGTGCTATCCAACTCTGGAATGCTTTGCCTGAAAGTATCAGGCGTTCCAAATCTCTCACTTCTTTTAAAAAAGTTTTGAAGGAGTACTACCTATCTCTATAGAATTTCCTCTTCTCTTCTCCTTCTCCCTAATTTTTCGTGTTCACTTATCTCAGTTTTAACGCATTTCAACTATAATATTATAATTACTGGACATTATATTTATGTAATTTATGTAATAGTTCTATAATATATTTATATTATATTATTATCTATGTATTGTGATTTGTGTATAGTTTAACATTTTATGTTTATTATATTTATAAATATGTCTTTATCACTATCGTTTCCGTACCACTCAGGTTGCCTGGCAGAGATTGCTAGTTAGCAATAAGGCCGCCTTTTGTACGTTATTTTTGTGTCTTTTTATATATGTGCTCATTTTGTATTATTTTTAATGTACAATAAAGTGTATAAATAAAATAAATAAATAAATACATTGTTAAAGTGAACAACTATCTCTGATATAACGAGTTAACGTCTAACTAGTATTATAAATGTAGAAGTACTGATGTTTTTTACTTTCACGCATGAACTACACACATACATACAAGTCAAAACGATAGAAAAGCGGTATATGATAAAACCAACAAAGAAAAAAAAAGAGATATTTAACTTTGTCAGTTGCGCGCGAATACACCGGCAACCAATCACCTAAAGATAAGACTTCCTAATTAGGATGTTTTTGCGTTTTCAAAATTTTGCGCTTATAACATCAATTTAATATAATATCATTGCTTGGAGGTATCAAAATGTACATAGGCTACCTTTTAATTCCGATCATTATTTTATTGATTCAATGCGATCGAAACCACGGGTAAAAGCTAGTATTACATAAATTAACTTGTAGCGATATTGCACAATACATCTGACAGGAATACAAATGATACCCACATAATTTTGTCGTGCAGTTTCGGTGTGATCAAGGCCAAAATGTATAGACGTAGAACGCATAGACTGATAGTCCCTTAATCAATTATAATCAGTCAGCCGTAAGTGAAGCCAAAACTGTATATATGTAAGTGTAAAAAGTATGTTTTTATACTCGATGACACGCACACAAGCCCACCGATAATGTTGCTGCTTTATGTAATTTGCCTTATAATTTTTTAGAAATTTAAATCTACGAAGAACATACTAATTTTATTGCGATGCACTGCGGCGACTTTCTTTAAGTAAGTAGTCAAAATTTTCACGTTTGAAATGTCGTGCTCATATTTATTTATTTATTCTTTATTACACGTATTTACAAAACAGTATACTATAAAAGGAAAACTAGACAAATACAAACAC
The DNA here is from genome assembly GCA_018238005.1 of Eurema mandarina. NCBI lineage: Eukaryota > Metazoa > Arthropoda > Insecta > Lepidoptera > Pieridae > Eurema > Eurema mandarina. The sequence goes on from DWAJ01000603.1 coordinate 28,097, forward strand.
ATGTAAATGGCGGCCTTATGGCTGTAAGCTATACTGCGGTTCTGGACGTTATTATTCTATGGCCGAAATGTAAATTATTCTGGCTTTGCATTGAATGGCAGTAATTTCACTAGCACATGATTTGTTTATAAATAAACAATTAATGTCAATGAGCACCGATTTTTAATGTCATTGATCTTTTTTGTTTGGATTCAAAGTGAATTATTACTATTATGATCAGCTTTTCCGTACTGTACGATGTCTATAAGAAAACACTTAGCGTTAAGGCCCGAGGCGGTCTTATGTCAAAATACTATTTCCTGCTTATTTGTTTCTAGCTTTTAAATATGTTTAAATTCTTATTCGATTCATCTATAAACGGCATAGCATAATAAGAATCTAAACAGTCTTTTAGCTACAAAAAGCCGAATGAGAAATCCTTATTGTTAGATTTCTATGTGTACATTTAATATCTACAAAAACTTTTCACAATCCATACTAATATTATAAATGTGAAAGTAACTCTGTCTGTCTGTCTTTCCATCACGCTTAAACTACAGAACCGATTAGAACGAAATTTGGTACACAGATGGTCCAGAGCCTGGGGAAGGACATGGGTTACTTTTTTTCTAAATAAACCCCCAAAAGGTTGCGCGGGGGGGTTGAAACTTATAATTTTACGCTTTCAAGGCCAAACCGCTGAACCGATTATAATGAAATTTGGTACACAGATGGTCTAGAGCCTGAGATAAAACATAGGCTACTTTTTAACTGGAAAAAAGGTTTATAAGGGGGGAAGGGGGGGGTAAAAGTTTATATGAAAGTCCACGCGGACGGAGTCGCGGGCAACTGCTAGTAATGTACGAATATATTCCTATATATGAATATAATAATATATATAATGGAATAAAATTCTGAACTATTTTCTTTAATATTCGGAAAATCGGCTGGACTGATTTAGTTGAAATTTGACATTAAGATAGGTGATACCCTGGATTAACACATAGGATACTTTATATCCCGTTATTACCCGGTAACGGAAACTAATCAGGTAAAACCTCGGAGCACAGCTGGTTCTCAACATTTCGAAGTTATATACCCTATTGCATAGGTCGTTTTGAAGGTTCAACACACAAATACTAACAACCTCTATATTAAATTGATACTGTGCATCGCTTTAAGTAACACTCGAAAGTACTCAATCATCAGCAGCGTTTGAAATACAATATTCAATGAAGAAGATTTGATCCGAAGCTGAAAACATATCGGTGCAAAGCAGAGAATTGAACAAGCTTTAATTTAATATGTATATGTCGGAGCAGATCAACGAAAATTTCAATACAAACGATCAATAAAAATTAGTCGAACCTCCTTGGTTTATTAGAAAGTTTAAATTCAAACTTAAAAGAATTGTGTGGAATCTGTTAGTTGTCATAAAAAACGTCAGCATTGTGAAAATAATCAGATATTGGATTATTAGTAATGGAGAATATACGGCGTGAATATGTAACTCTGAAGTTTTACTTATTAAGAACCTAAGAAAGAGCCATCATGAAGCAAACAATCACTACCTCGGCATCACTACAACTACTACTACGTCACTCTCTGCGACATATATATTTAGTCTAGAGTTCCCCAATCTTTTTTGTGTCGTAGACCCCATGTCTTTCCGTGTTGGGTAGTTACCTGATATTAATTTCCTGTAGATTTCTAACTGTAGTGAAGTTTAGTGTTAAAAACTTAGAATAAAACACACGTTAATTTATACATGGACCCTAAAATTTTTTTTCGCTGACGTAGACCCCTTGCAGGTTGTCATAGACCCCTAGGGGTCGATATAGACCACTTTGGGAATCACTGATTTAGTCGAACCACGTCGTTTAGGCCGCTTATAAATTCTTGCCATATTATAGTACTATTTAAGGTAAAATAGTTTTCAATTTCCTGGCAATACCGAGAAAAACTAGGCTAATCTATCTACTAGAAAAATTGCACTTAAATCCATTCATTAGTTTTTGCGTGAAGGATTTACAACTGTTTCTTCTTTTCGAAATTCACATTCGTTGTATTATTAAGTTTTGTTTCATGTGTAAAGTAGTTTAAATAACACTTTTAATTATTATTAGTAAAGTATTTTTATTTTTATTTTTTAAATGATAACTATCGCTTTTATATCCGTGTATATTTTTAATATGATAACGGACAACAGGAGGTTCGCCTGATAAACTTAATATTATATATTTT
>DWAJ01000604.1:0-30317 GCA_018238005.1 Eurema mandarina
GTATGGATGTATGGATGTTTGTTACTCTTTCACGTAAAAACTACTGAATGGATTTGAATGAAACTTTACCACAATATAGCTTATACATCAGAATAACACATAGGCTACAATTTTTGAGGATTGTAAGAGAGGAAAGGGAGGGTCACAGTTTATATGAAAGTCCACGCGAACGGAGTCGCGGGCAATAGCTAGTAATGAATGAATCCAGAAATACTAGAGTTTTTAACTTAACCTTAGTATAATATCATGAATGGTAAGACATTAAGATATTGACTGCGATATTGCCTGACCCTAAGCGAAGAGGTGTCACGCCATAGTTACATGGTTGTAGTCAAGGATCCAGCTTTGACGCCAGGGGGTGTCACATAGTTCAGTCGTGGTCACGTCAAGAACTTATAGCTAAATTTACCCCCTACAACTCATAATGATGGGGAAAGTAGAAGGGAAAAGTCGCCCTGGTAGACAGAAAGAATCGTGGTTGTGCAACATCCGGGAGTGGAGTGGGATAGCCAGCGTCTTACACCTGTTTTGTTTGGCTGGCGACAGGCATGTTTTAGGAGCTGATTGCAATAATAGAGTGCCACTCAATGAAGCAGAAGAAGAGTGTGACTCAGTGGCGGATCCAGCTTTGGCACCGGGGGGGTCACATAGTCGTGGTGAAGTACAAGGAGGTCCCGGAAGCAGGCGAGGGCACGTACCTGCATGCCGCAGAGGCGCACGCCGAGCGCGGCGGAGGTGCTGGCGGCGCACTTGGCGATCTGCTTGGAGCGCTTCTCGGCGGACGCGTCGTCGCCGTGCTGGCGCGTGCCCATCTTGAGGTCCAGCACGCACGGCCGCCGGTACGACGACGTTATGTTCTCCATCATCAGGAAATCTGCGCGCGACCACGCACACTAATGTTATACCTCCACAGTTATGATAAGTAATGAAACGATCTCTCATTCAGAATGACGAATGTCAGTCAGTTCCCCAGAAACTTATAATATAAAGAAACGATTTTTACTTGGAATTGGTAAAAACTATGTAGTAAAATAAAAAAAATATTAAATAATTACTATTGTAAGTAAAGTTAGTACGTGCTTGACTTTATAGTTAAAATATTTGTATTAATGTCGAGTTGGATACAAAACAGATAAGCCAAACAAACAAAAATAAACATGTTATAACTTCTCTGAATCATTCTATTATTTATAAGCCAATATTTATTATTAAATTATTGTTATGTACGTCATATTAATAGTCGTGATATTAATTATAGCAAAAACCACGAAGTAATAAGATTATCTCAGATAATTGTTTCCAACTGCACGCACTCATTATGAACTATTAAGCGAAGTCCTAGTAACAACGAAATATATTTAAATGAAGAGACTTACACTTACATTGCTTGTTAGAGTTGTCCATGTGCGCAATGCTCTTTAGCACTTCGCTAGCATTGCCGTTGCGGTGAACTTTAAATCTGCAAGAGGAAAGCGTTCTATTAATGGGACGACCGACGTTCCAAAGTCGTACAGGAGCTGATCTTAGGTGTCCTTAAGTTAGATTGCAATCAAATATCATTACCACGGCTCCACGACGCAAGTCATACTCGCTCGTGCATCGCAGTGGTCGTGTGGGTAATATAGCGATGGTATGATATAATGGCGACGCCGGGCCGGGCGCGGCGGCGGCGTACGTCATTCTGCAATACGACAAAGGACACATGACAAGTGTCGAGGCGGGGCGCGCGCGGGCGAGCCCGTATACGCACTTGAACACGTCGTCGCGCTTGCGCTTGCCGCCCAGCGACTGCTTGCGCCCGTTCTCGTCGCGGAAACATGGCGAGTACCGCTTTTCCAATTTCGTGCCACCCGTGTGAGAAGCCTGCATCACGCCTGCAACAATAGCCTCTTCATAAGTATTCGTATTCTATGGCGCTTCGTAAACGACGATAGTGCTATGAGATTTGATGATATAGATTCGATATATTCTAGTGGGGTTTCGTTTCCTTTCTTTTAAAATAGATACATAAAATATAACATTTCTTAACATAAGTATATTATTTGGCTACGGGCAGTGCCGGATGAGTCTGCCAATCTATCGGGGGAGACTGTAGCAGTTCTAACTGATGACTTTCTAGTTGTAGAATAGATTACATTATTTACTTACTATCGTGCAAGTTGCCAGCGTTACTTTAATGAAAAGTGAAAAAATACGGTTATCGTTAAGTTAATTAAGGGTTTGCATATCTTTTGTTTTGTGTCACTGTACTTGTGTAGATGTGGAAGTGTAACAATGTGAGCGAGCGTGTGGTTTCGGTGTGACAGTGTGATGTGGTGTGTCGCATGTGGGTCGGCGGGTGTCGTGCGTGTAGGCTTTAAGTAAAGGTTTACAAACCCACAATGTAAAATTACCGCTAGGGCGCTAATAGGGGCGGTTGTGTGATGAGCCGCCGGCGTCGCTCCGCCCGCCGCAGTGCCGCGACCCTTGCGACAACAAGGAAACTAATATTGTGTTCCTGACCCTGGCTCTCTCCCGCTCGCGCTCTCGCGACCAAACCCGCCTCCCGACCCGCACACTATGCGACAGCGACATACAGCGCCATAGCGAATCTCTCATGCTTACAAATTGTATCACATTAACAAATAACATGATAACAATAACATACTTTTCCACAAAAACATATAAAGGATTTTGCGTTAAGTACCTATTTATCTGTACCTAGAGTGATTTAGATAGCATTATCAACATCACTTATTTACCCGATTAAGTTCCACTTACTTAGATAAAGGTATTAAGCGAATCACAATGGTATAAGTATAGAAACAATATCCGCTTTTGAAAGTCAAAGCGTACACACAAGTGCGTGCCGTACTACGTGAGTGTTCACACGCGAGATGCATAACTTTCCAATACTATACTTTATGGGTAGCAACTTTACAGTGCTCCAATGAGTGTGTATTCGTTAGCTTACTAGCTGCATGATTGCGGTCGGCGGGTTTGCGTATCTCTTTCAAACGTCTCGCTCTCACGTTATTCATATTTTGGATTGATGGTCACGATCAAATGAGCAATAAGGAAAGTTCCATTATTACTTAAGAACATTATATTTTTTATACAAAAATATATTCCCTGCAACTAAATCAACGTATCTACATACATTCGAGCGCGTAGATATGAATGATAAGATAAAAATATAATATCGAACCTTATTTCCGTGACGTAAGATTTAATCGTTTAATGAAATTACCGTAATGAAGGTAAGGTACGCTGTGTTAACAGTGAACATAATATTTATAAAACATTTACATGCGATACGAAACTTAAGCTTTACGTAACTAAAAACTTCCTTACTGCTCGAAAATGTAATAGCATCAAACAATACATATTGAGGACAAAATAAAAAAAAACACGTAGGTCATGATAACATTATTAATAATCGATAAAAATGATGCAATGAATGATTATGACGCATTCAGCGAAATCTTAAAAAGCAAGCTGCCCACTGGGGGCACGTAAAATTTTAAAAGTACAAAATTGTAATGCTCACCTTTGTATCTGGGAACAAAGCTTTGGATATCTTCCGGAATGTTCTGGTAGAAATGCAATTCCCTGATATTTAGAGGCTTGATCACCGTGCTATCGTTTAATACTAACAGTCTAGTATGACCGCCCACCTGCAAAATTCATATTACTTTTCAATTCCATTCTACATTTAAAACGTGTTTAATCTATCGATTAACATTATACCGGAATAGTGTTTTATTAAAATGACGTGAATTTTATTTAAATCGTTTTCTTCATAATAAGCACATCCGGATAGTTCTAGAAAGTTTCTAAAGAACACTACAGTACAGAGACCGGCTATGTAAGCGGTTACATAAGACGCCATGACTATCGTATGAGCCAACATATTGTTGCCGAGCACAGTGTGTCATTATTCGCGATTAGAGCTCTGTATTGACAAACATTATCCACGTGGACGTGAACAGGCTTCGGTTATTTTTGGCGACGTGTTCTTATCACAAACATCACCTTACCCGATAACACGTCGCCTGTTTCATTATAACGTAAACAAATCTAGATAACCCATAAAATTTATACAGTACTAACATTAGATTTATTGCAATGGAAATATACCTGTTATTCTAATTTTGTTATTAACTAAATTCGGTAACAAGATTGTAGTTGTATCATTTTCCTCTTTGTTTGATGAATTTAGGTGTATCGGGTGAACGAAATAGATATAGTTTGTAATAAACAACATTACAATGATGCGCAGTGAAACAAATAGAGGGTCAAAAAACGAGTCGATATGGCATTGACCTGCATGTGACCGCGTCACGATGAACACCACCCGCAGTACTATCTAGAGGTGGCAGAAAGCTCTCGAAATAACAATCATAAAGGTATCATTTTCACTTCTATTGTCAGATGTATTCTATTATTGGTTTCAATAGAGACAAATATATACATATTTAATTTAGATATTGTTACGATTAAAACAATAGGTAGTAAAATAATTTTATTTTTGTAGGTAATCATACATGTTTATCACTTACAATTCAACACATTAATAACCGGTTACAAAGGACTATAACAAAGTATAAAAATACACATTCATATCCAATCTTTATTGTTGACAAAAGATGTAATCGATATAAAGACAAATGGACAAAACAACATTTAATTCTCAAACCAAATGAAAACCGTTATAATTAAAAATTCGTTTTCGTTCCGCTACGTTCCACAGGCGTGACTCTAGGAGACCGACATTACCATTCTCATTGCTCACTGAACAAAGAAGTAGGAACAATGTTAACTGAGCCAATAAAAACAACATTAGATTGTCAACGCAGCTATTTTTTCTAAAATGGTAATAATGCTAAACGGTTCTGCAAAGTACGTCATAAGTGCGTAAGCGGATTAGAGGACTAAGGAGATTATTCGCAAGCCTAGCTAGTGCATAATGTAACGGTAGAGTTAGAGAAGAGAGAGGCTTACATCTAGCTTCACAATGCTTTAACATTGGATTATACATTCAATTTATGCGCAGATAAATGTTTAGTGTACATAGTATTTTTCTTGCGACATAATATATATTATATTTAGGTTTCCGAATATTATATCTCGGAACCCCTACAATTTCGACATGTCCGTCCGTAAAAGCATATCCAACCGGTTGTACATACAATTTGTTTTGTTATACATAATATTTTATTAAACGAATGACAATTAAAATTGTTAATACTATTGTATGTCAAGTTCCATTACAATCATACCCCATTTTAAGTTAAATACGAATTGGAGTATGACTCGATGAGTAATAAAGTCAATTTCATACATTGTTGCCAATATTGTATGGACAAACTTACTGCGTACTTTGTCTTTGATTACTTGCTACTTAATTACAAAGTAGTAGTTCAACAATAAAAGCGTGTGCTAACACGGAGTTCAACGAAACAAATATTGTCTTTTTAAATATAATGTATTCAGTACTATACCAATACCATTATCAGAAAAGAAAGGCTGAAAAACTAAATGGATAATTAAATGGAATTATTTAAATATTCACGTGTGACGTGACGCAATCAACAACGATTAATTTTTTGTGTTCAATTATTTCAGGACAATGTTCTAGCGAAAATACGTAATCATGTAATTTCTTTTTAAGCAGGTAAAAAGAGTTGATAAACTTGTAAAAAAAGTTTCATCATATTTTATGCTTATTTTCACACATTTGCATAGTTGATTGAAGGCGCTGGTTGTAGCTTCCATAGCTTACACTGTAACATCTTTGCTTTGGTTCAATACTGTAAAACCATCAATTAAACTGACCAACACAATGCAGCAGCTTCTTTTGTTCCTTCTTTTTAAATAATCACACATTACATACATATTTAGGACATAGAACATACATCATCCTATAGGTAAGGAAAGCTGAAATTGTCTGCTTCAAGCTGAACAAAACTCCGTGGAGTTGTACGTTCCCGCCATACGGCAATGACGGGTACCTTTGTCAACTCTTGCGCAACCTCCCCTCCTTGCTTTATGTAGCGTGTACTCAATACTCACTTGATTGTGAAGCGGCAACACGTCCACCTCGTGGCCGTCGTCGGGCGAGAGCGCGTGTGCGTGCGCGGCGGGCGGCTGCGTGCGCTTGCGCTCCACGCCTCGCCGCTCCGGCTCGCCCATGCCCCAACCGAGAGAGTACACCATTACTTCGGTAGAGCCACCGCCGCCGCTGTCCACCTATTACAACAAAACCTCAATGATATACTAAATAATATTAAGAAATCAATATAAAGCTTTGATGCGTCATTACGATGTAGCTCAAGTAAGCTTCCGTAATTCTCACTAGAAGTTATCACAATCTACTTCTTGTTTCATATTATATGTTTACATTTGTTTGACAAAATATTTACATCGATCAAAACAGAAATCAAAATAACCCTGATAACGCTTGGACATTCCAATGACTCAAATGTCTTATAAGGAAAATATGAATCACAGATATGTTTAAAAGCTAAAATAAAAATAACATTTTTAAAATAAATAAACTATTCACATAAATACGTCTTAGCATCAGAAGATAGGTTGTAAACAGTTAAGGTAAGTATAATTAAAAGCAAATGTAGGTGAAGCGACCTCACGTCAGCCGAGGCACGGTGGTGTGACGGCTAATTATTATGGGGATGTCATCACAGTCAATCATTGCTCACGATAAGCTCACGGACACAACCGCAGGCTAATTATATTGCTAGCAGAACTATTAAGAACTCTATCTAAAGACAATAATTGGACAATTTCGTATCTACAATAAGTTTTTAGCTTATATGTAGCTGCTCATAAATTTATATCTATGAACTTTTAATGAAATCATTAAAAAAATCTGATTTAAGACGATAAAGTGTAGGTCATTGTTTGTAAGACGATAGCCTTACAGCACTTTACTGTTCTTTTAAAGAATATCACATCGCAGCAGTACCTAAACATAACAGGCTTGGTGTTGTACAATATCACATTTGTTAAAGGTCCTTTTAATTGTCTGCAAATCGGAAAAACATAATATACACTTGCTACATTTATAGCAACTACGCTGTAGTTTATCTGTCATAAGGACAATATTTACTATTTTGGTATGTACATTATTCTGTCAAGATAAGGGACGGTATGGTTCTATTAAACTGACATAATTAAATTGTTTACCAATGGATGTATAACGAGTATAAATAAGGCGTTAGAATTTATATTAAATCAATATGAAACTGTGTTTCTAAGACTGCGTAAAACCAGTAAAATATTGCGTAGTAGTTCAGATGCGATGCTTTCGCACTCGCTTGATTATTGTATCTCTATCTTATATATAGTTCTGTATATAGATTATCGTGTAAGGTAATTCAAATGAAAATTATGAAATACTGGGACGTAACCTTTTTCAGAAATACAATGAACAGTAAACGATATAATCCATAGTAAATGTATACCTAAAGTACGTTAACAGAACCAATGTCGCAAGCCACTTCACTTTCGTAACGATAATAATATTCAATAAAAGGCACGAGTCACCAAATGCCACTTGTCGTAACAAAGAATCGGTTCGTGTTGGTATAAATCTTCCAAGATGGCTTCAAACTAGTTTCGATGAGACATTTCGTACTTAGGTCAGGAACCGGGCCTGTTCGCTGCCTCACCGCTGACCGGAGCGTACAGCTACTCGGTTACTGACCGTATACCTCGCATAAAAAATTCCTTTTGCTCCCTCCCTCCGGCTATATGTCGCCAGACAATAACACTCAATCTCTCTGGAACAATCCCGAGAAATGAGACGTGTTCTTGACGAATCCGACTTAAAAGTCGACCTGTTTATTTTTATTGAACCTTTGTCCTTATGCGCAATATATTATCACAAGACCATATTGTTTCATATCATAGCTGTCAGTAAGACCGAAATAAACAATTGAAAACAGATCAGTTATAAATATCTCGTATCTGAAATAGATTGCTATTTACAATCGTATTGACGTACCTTATATTTACTCCAAGCCAAGCAAATAATGAACGCGGGTTGAGAAATTGCATTCAATGTTTAGAAAACAACTTAACGTGTTGACGTTTGAATGTTTTGTTGTACGAGCATCACAGAGAATACCTGTTACGATATCAATGACGTTGTGCTCCAAATTCGCGGGAGTCGAACGATGGCGTGATACCAACGCTACAGATTCGTCGTCACCAAATTAGACGCGAACATCGGCAGCTGCGAGCAAATTTATTTGTGTGACGCCGTCGCCCCGCCCGGGCCCGATCTCTTGACAATATCCCAACAAACCACAGAACACGCAGAGAATCTAACGTCACAACAAGAGAAACAATAATACTAGCGGTTATAATTGAAACAGAACGTAAATAAAACATTTTTTTACTTGACAGACAGCATCCGTTTTGAAAAGAAGTGCAAATTAAACTCGCTTTTAATTTTCTTCAATATGATTTTAAACATTTTGCAAAATGCTACGTTTTTAAATTTATGTTTAGATAGATTTATTAACATTTGAATAACTATATAAAGTAGAGGTTTTATTAACACTAAAATGTAACACGCTGAATACCCATAAAACCTATCAATTGAAGTTAAAAAAAAATCTTTAGAACGCTTATAAGATAACAAAATGATCTTGACAGGAAGGTCCGAGGTTAGAAAGATAAGTTCTGTACGCAAGAGACCATTGAAACGAATACAAAGCATGGTCACTCAATGTCCTGAAACAAATATATAGAAGCAAAACAATAAAGAACTTGTAGATAAATGAACAATGCATCGCCTTTATAAGTATATACTCAATGTCGTCTATATTATATAGAGATCTATTTTGGCCATGTTTGAACAAAAGAGCACACAACAAAGCATCTAAATGTAGTGTATTTTATAGATGAAATCATGCATTGTTTTATAACAAACTGTTGTATCATCTTGTCTTTGATTTGCTCTAAAATCTGATCGTAAATCTGGAACGTATCTTTAGAAATTTTATTTCAAAATTTAACTAGTTCAAGGAGCTTGTGAACTATGAAGTGAACGGCATATTCAGCTCTTCGTATTTTATCAATATTATATCTACTCGATCGAGAATAGATCTTGGTAAATGTCAAATATGCTTCTGATATATTATTCTTAAGTTAACTTAACATTAAAATATCTATTTCAGATTGCGGATCTTTGTCTTATCATTTAAAGTACGTTACGTGTACTGTATTGTCTTTATAAAATGAATTAAAAAAATACAATACGAACAAAATATCGTGACTAATAATTTGTTGCGTGTCTTTATTATCTAACCTTTACCCAAATTGATAATTCCAAAATTATAACACCAATCCTAATCCATCATTAGGATATTACGATGCCACACCTCCTTAGTATGTATTTATACTTGTCCAATTTTTTCTTTTGAGTTTTCTGCGTAATCGCGAAACAGGTCAAGCTTAGAATGTCAAGCTCTACTTCTAGTCTACGCCCTACTCTAAGAGGTGACAGTACAACATTTTCGTCGCAAATTATACGTCCCTTAAAGAACATGCACGTTTCGTACGTATAGAAATAGGTTGACATCAGGTCAGTGGGTCGGGCGATGCACACAGCACACAGCACCCACTACACACAACACACATGTGCACGAGATATCGTATCGCGACCTGCTCAAAGCATCAACCGCAGAGCTAAACGATGCGATGACAATTTCGCACCTGCTCAGCCGTATCCAATCTTCCGTGTGCTCTGGCACGTTCCATTCGCTTCCAAGGTCTATTAGATAATATTTAATGACTGCATGACCTCTTGCGCAATTGACAATTGATATGGAATCCAATTAACGATCAAGCTTACGACTTGAGTTATAAAAAAACAATAAATATAAGGACAGAATATATATCTACAAAAATAAGACAATCGCTGTGCGTTTGTAGTAAGCATCAGCCTAGTAAACTGAGTATTTTCTATTTAAATAAATCTATTCTTTCGTTTACTTTACATTTTGTACATATTATACTGACTAAACTAATATTGGTCAAATAAGTGAATATTAATTTATACGATATAAACATACAACATAAATATTAGAACAGCTTTATCTTATCTCATCCCTTAAATAAATTAACACACTGGCCAGAACATACCTACCTAACAAATCCTGAGAAATCCTAAAACGCACGTGTAAAGGAAAATTTTGTGTAAGATCATTAGCATGCTCCATCTTTAGTGTTTAAACGTCCAGCCATTAATTAACGCTTAACTGAGATATTTACAAATCTGATGAAACTTGCAGACCAGCCAGGAATGTTCGAAAATATAGATTCTGTTGAAATGAGCAATAACAAACACCGAATAATGGCGCCACACATTTATAAATTCGTCCAGCGAGATATTTATATCATTGTGGCACTAAAATAAATGATATTAACGTTGGCGAAAATATTTTGGAATTCTCGTGTGATTTCTCGTTTTATCATGATTCACGCTAACTTCGCCACGTGTCTCTGAAACACCCATGTGCTGACGATTTCCATAATAAATAACAAACAAGCAACGTGTAAATTATTTATATACCAACGTTTATAAAATATAAGTAGAGTCCAGTTATTTCAAATTACGTCCAAAAGTTGTTAATGAAAATCTCATTATCCTCATTATACCAATAAAAATATTTGTCGTGCCATCGCTGACAAATTAAACCTTGCGTCTGTCAGTAAGTAGAATGTAGACGAAGCTTGCCAAGTCCTGAGTCACCTTCATTGACGGAAAATGCATGATTAACGGATTATATGTTTAATCAAACGTTTCAAAGAACAAGATTTAAAATTCGTCACGTCATTATATTCTCTATAAAACCTAAACGAGATAGAAGATGATGTCACGTCTATAATTTAAGTTACTACAGACAAGCGATTATATACGCGACCTTGAGCTTGACCTGGCAATCAGGAAAAAAACAATAAATTGCATAATGACAAGCTGTCATAAGCGTTTGCTGTTAATCAATAATTAGCGGCTGAGTTTAAGGCGAACTTACGCCTACGATGCTGTTAAAAATGCTTGCCGATTGTATTTTAAAATATAAGGCAACTTAAACTATTTTCGAAGCAATACTTTAAAAAAAATTAGGCGCTGCAACATACTGAATCTCTTCTAGAAAATCGAGGTCTCGGTCATTTAAAATACGTCATAACACATAAATAACTGTGCTATTTAGTTTGTACCTGCTAACTTTCACGGAGAGATACAAATAAGTACCTATAGAAACTGATTGGCGCGCCGTTGGTATTATGCCTAAAATTAGCAACTCTAGAAGACTTTGTACCATCTAGTTTCGAGTATATAGAACATTTTGTCGATTCCGTTTTGTGGCATATTGATACGTTAAAACAGATTTAAGTATATAACGGAACCCTGTATTTCGAGCTTTCTATAGGCCAAACATGGCTTGCAACATGGCATCGTTGCAGCGGGTCGCGGCTCCAACTCACTTTCACTGAATACGCAGCTAGCAGTATTATCAATTTAAATATCTTTATTTCGGTATGTTCTTATAGAATATAAATGATGGTTGATATGGTTGTTGAGCGGAATCCCTTCTTTATCCGAAGTTTATATTGATAGTGCAATAGTAACTTCTTCTGCTGCTTCTTTCAAGAATGAACTTAGACAAAAGATAGATTAAAGAACCAGATTTAAAGTTTGTTTTCTATTTATACATCCAATTATGTCTGTATACAATCAGTTACTCGGAAATTATATACCACACTGTATATACGAAAGGTTAGCTTATTGTAAATATCAATATGCAATCGCAAACATCCGGTCATTGCATTTATAAACATCTGAGCTTGTCACGAACTTTACTTGTGTTATGAATTGTTCTATTGGTATTGGTATGTATCATGATCTTTTAACATCAGAAACCAAGAATTAAATCAGTAGGAAAACTCAAGTTTCATAGTGATTAGTGATATAGAACAGAAGTAGTAACTAGCGATGAAGAGTAGTTAGTAGACAAGTGGGTATGTAAATTTTAATTTGTTATGGTAACAGGGCTAGTGTGCTGGGACCTTGACCTTTAAAGGCAAAATCGATGTGACAAATAAAACACAAAAACTTATCGGTCTCCTTCGTTGTTTCCGCTATGTATCAGGGTTGTTGTAAGGTAAAACGTGCTCCATTGTTATTGCTTTCAACAAGTTAATAAAACTATCAAATTACCAACATTACTAGCAGGTAAAATTTGAATCTTTAAAGAACAGCCTGTTTTCGTTACAGCAATTAACTACTGTTTTTTAATTACGATGAAAGACTGGATTTGACAGTTTACGTAAATCGTGACCTTGCCACTGCGCACACCATACAAAATTGTCCTCACATAATACTATACACCACGTAATAATTTAATTAAGATAAGCTTGGAAACTTTCGCACTGAGGTAAGTCTCGAGATAAATGGATGCTTATCAAATTCAAGGAAAAAAAACATTTCAGAAAGATCGTTGAACTTTATTTTACTTTAAAGACAAATAAATTTAAAAGCACAATAACAAGTGACGCTTCTAAAAAAACATTATAAATAAGAAAAAAAACTATAATGCAGATATAACCTTATTTTACAGGTTATATCTGCAAGGCTGTTCATTTACCGATAAATTATACTTTATAATAGTATAAAGGTTTTTGGCGAACTGGCGTTTTGAACTTTCTTCAGATTTTTCCTGTGTATACGAAAGACGCTTGAGAAATAGTTATATAGTAGTTTGTGTTAGCATCGACATATCAGTTTCACATATAAAACTTGGTTATATCTTTATCTGTTTCTTTAGGAAGAATAGCGTTGATAGACAGCCAGACTGATAACGAAGTTAATAAGGGTCTCTTTTTTTTTACGAAACTCGACGCCCTTGAAATAATACATTGAATATAATCCTATGAATATCTTTTCAATAATATGATATATTTCGGTAAAGCATCTAACAATATACATACGTATTATGTTCGGGCATATTTTATGATCTTACGCAGAACTTTAGTAGTTTGAAATAGAACTCAACTACCACGTGTACATATGAAACTAGTTTTTCCGGTTATACGATTATTGTTTTGGGTAGCAGGATAACAGTTCACCATATCAGTAGAGTCCAATACGCATGACGTGATGACCATGAACGATACAAACATTTGACGAACGGACGATTACAACAACTTATCTTTGAGTATGTTGCATAAAAAATAAACGTAGATAATATTATAATTATATGTATTATAAGTCTTAATCATGACTAAAAATGTATTAGTAATGAATAGTAATAGATCTCTACATACTTGACTGTAAACTTCCTTGAGCCCGCTCGTGGTGAAATCCCAAATCGGAACACGTTCACGACTAAATCGTTTGCTCCTTTCAAAGGCACAAACACTGCTACTGACACAGAATATTACTCAACACAAGAGCACAAATTAGGTGGAGCGCCGTACGTTTTAACACACTTCGTATGAAAGCTAAACTCTTTGGAGTTCACAAAAGAATACATAAGCAATTTAAAACTGGTTTCCACTCGTGAAGCTGGAGCTTGCATAAAATAAATATAATACAAAAATAAAACGGAGAACACGCGAGAGCACTTGTTTCTGTCGGCGTTGCGCACTACTGACTGAGACGACTCGCGAACCACGAATCAATGTTAGGTATTATCGCTCAAGTGTGCGCCGTGTTGTGTGTACAGTGAACGCACACAAACAAGACCACCAGGGCAAACCCGCGACCGAGGGACAGCATTGTCTGGCCCGACTGCCCGACCGACTACCTCCCGTAGTGACATGGTACCTGTTAGGCCATTAACTCGCTATAATACATCTATTATCTCTGCAGCAAATCACCAACTTGCTTTGACAGAACAAAGCAGTTTTTTTATACATATCAATTATAATAATTGAAATCTAATTATGGACAATGTATGATTAAGGATAAACTGATAAAAATACAATTAAGGCTTTAGTATACATATAAAATAAAAGGAAAAATATAACTCCATTGTCGATAATAGTATAGGTATAGAATAAGTATTCAAATGCATAATTAATGATGATCGTGGAGAATTGTTGCACGTTTTACGAAACCAGTTCGATGCAGACACCACTAAAGTAATCATGTAGCATGTGACCATCGTTAGAGTCAATTGATCAAATGTTATCGCATCATCCAAGAAAACGATTGAAAAGATCCGGAGAAAACCAATTTGAAGTTTAATTTGTTTTAAAATAATTTTATGAATATGTAGTTTTTGATAAATTGTATTTAAATATTATTAACCATAAAATAAAAATTTGCTATTGTGCTATTTCCCTAACATAACATTTATTGTATTGTTTTAATGGATTTAAATATATTTGATAAAGAGGATGACTTTTATATAGACTAAAAATTGTGATTGCTCAAAATAATTAACGTCAACAAAATTTAAAATAAAACAAAATTGCAAAAAAATAACAAAATAGTTTATATTATCGGATAGCAGGCATGGCATATTCACCTCGTCAAATCGTCCGATGAGCGCAGTGTTCGCAAAGGCGATGTCAGCATGCGTTTCAGCGGGCAACGACGTCCGGCGAGCACCTGAGAGCAACATGGTTTGAACTTAAATCACAACTCTGTAAGCCGACTCTACCCAGTCTCTCGATACACTGATAACGTTCAGATAGCGACTA
Organism: Eurema mandarina; assembly: GCA_018238005.1. NCBI lineage: Eukaryota > Metazoa > Arthropoda > Insecta > Lepidoptera > Pieridae > Eurema > Eurema mandarina. The sequence goes on from DWAJ01000604.1 coordinate 14,725, forward strand.
TCGCTCTCTGTGCTTTATCGTCACACTAAACGTCAACAATACATTATAATTCATTACTTTTTTTCTTTGATTACTTTTTTTCTTTGATTGATTGCATTTCGTTGTGCATTGTTTGTATTTTATGTAACACTAGCTGTTCGTCGCGGTTTTACATGAATATTGACCCTTATCAATATCTACTGTTTACTTAAGTAGCATTCTGATAAAGAAGGTAATATAGGAAACTTACATTTATATAAACTATCAAACCGATCTTAATAAAAACCTTGATATTAAAGCTGGCAATAACATTTATCATTATTTATAATTCAATAGAACAAATTTAGTTTAAACAACTTTACAATATAAAAGTCTTTATTTGTAAACAATTTTGACTGTACGAACATAAAATTTTCACATAATAAAAACGTACATAACACGTTGTTAAATCTGATATTTACAAAGATATCGTAAAACATACAAAAAGAAACAACATAATTATATTTACGCCACAAAATTATAAATTTATATATTTTTCATATTATCTTGTTTGCAAAGCTTCCACGAGGATTAAAAGTGATTTACATTAAGGGTAATTGATATTTTGTAGACAAGTTTCGATTTGAGGTATTCCAATTAATGTTACGTTATTCATACTAGAAGTTAGATGCTATGTGGATTAACCTTAAACTTATATTCTTACAAGGGATCGACAATCGCGTGCTATTCAGTATTCAAATGTTCGATGTAGCAAACAATACCTTTTTGAAACAAGTATTGATCGTAAATTAAACACTAATCCCGTGTTCAGGTAGATAACAGATAAGCCATCAGCATAAACAAAAAGCCTTTGCAAACTAAGCATTTGGAATCATTTTGATACGCATCATAGCCAGTTTTATCCGGGTACTATCGTGGAATATTTGTACATATTGTGTATAACTAAATTTAGATTTAACTTGAAAAGGATTCACATACATGCATATACACAAAGTTTTAACGATTGTTTGAACGCTGTAAGGTCGTATAAATCTTCAAACAATAATACAGCTTTTGTTAGACCGATATTGATTTCAGAATAACGCAAAAGCATTTGGGCATTCAATTATATCAATGAACATACTTAACATTTTCAGTTTGCACGCACAAATGCGGCCTCAATTAGGTTTCGAAAATAATTTAGAAGACGATATAAATTCTATTTATTATATAGAGTTTTTCGAAGACGATTAACAACCAGAATAATTTCGATGGAGCCTACAAAAATAAATATAGCCTTTCAACATCTGCACCTAGCTGAAGGTTATTATTGAAGTAAACAAAATAGAGTAATTACCAAACTATCAGGTATATTAATCTCATGGCCACGATTAAAATAAACGCGGTACTGAACTCATATAAATAACATCGATACGTGAATCGAATCCACTTTAAAAAATCAATAGATATATTCACCGATTTATAGGACAGTTAAACATATGAATGTAATACAAGAGTACTAATAAAGAGTTATAAATACATAATATATAGATGGTTAAAACAAATCTACTTATACATTTTCTGAAATATAGACTAATATTCTATTTACAGGATTTATATAATAATATAAGATACATTAATCTCTTCACCGAATACTACGAATGCGTTTTGCGTTATTAAATTAAATTGTTCAATTGTAGTTAGACACATGTATGCGCGTACTATGACAAAGTATGAAGAATACAACCGTTCTATGTATAAACATATGAATAGCTGCCAATAATAAATATAGATCAATAAAGATACATGTTAAGCTCCATCACATTTTAGTCATTATGTAGGTACATTGTTTTTGTACAGCACTGTCTATCTACTTGTATCGATTTATTTAAACTTATCAGATAATCCCTTAGATTATCCGTAATCACATTGACATTTGGCTGATATGGCGACTGAAATAGCATAGGATTGTGAGGTAAGTGCATTATCTCTTTTAAAACCCCAAAATTAACATTAGAAATTATAATAGAGACGCCGAGAAATTCGTATACATATCTAATATCTATTATTAAAATGTCAATTTTTTATCTCTTTCGGCTACACAGTACTATAAAGAGTTAATTGAACGCCAGAGATTGTACTCTACGATCGAACACAATGATTCTTTTGATCGTATTATAAACTTGAACTTTACTTGACAACAGATATCATATCATGCAGAGGAATAAGGAAAACCAATAGGGAGAGAATGCTTACAGAATATTAACGACATCCGCTGTTCAAAGCAAGATCTCAAGGAGAGAGTCTTAGTACCGCATTGCGTAATAGGATTAACGCTAGAGCGTTAAATAAAAATAGATTTTATATGTATTTCAAAGAATAACCAAATCGAAGCTTCAGACATGTTTTTTATCTTGTAGTTGTGGATCTGTGTGGATTGCAAAGGAAACTGCTAATTAAATTATAGTAAGCTCACAAAATGTAACGATTTTCGATTTCAGCTCTACCAGTGATAATTGTCTGTACACATTTTTTTGCACAGTCAGGTTGAGAATTACATAAATTAACGTGCTCAAAATATACAAATAAAATAACACGAGTTTATATAACGAGCGATAAGTTTAAATACAAACTTACTTATGAATATTTCATAAATAATCTCATTATTTATTGTCAACAGTGAAATTCATGTTACTTGTACATATACATATACATATGTTACATACAATTGGATGTATCGCGTTTCGAATAGTTCGTAATAGACTAATCTCGGGTAAGTTTAAATGCTTGAGATTAAGTTTCAATGTCAAGTATAATGTAAGGTCTCGATAGTTGTAGGGCGTAACAAGAATGACGTCATCGCTCCAGTCCTGCGCCCTCACCCTCTAAATGTGTTTGTGGTATATTTAAATCGTTGCTAACTCAATACAATGCAATTTTAATGATTGTCTAGGGGAAAATGTACTATATCCAATGTTTTGTATATAAGATAAAAGTGTTACAATGTAATAATAGGTAACTTGTAAGCTGAGAATAAATCACTATCTATATGGTTGCAATAATCTTACGTCTTATATTTAGACATCAACACAATAAAACTTATCGTATAATAAAAAAAGAAGTGTTAAATATTCCAGAATGTAGTAACTCAAACAAGCCGTAGTTCTCATAACAAAAAAAAATATTTTATAAACTAAGGATTTGTATCGATAACTTTAAAAATAGACCAATAATTAAGCAATTATGAAATATGATGAACTACGAGCGATCACATCCGTGTTATTGAGTGTGGGGTATAATTATGAATGAAAATTGGGATATTTTTTAAAACAATAATAAACTAAACAATACTTTAAAAAGACGAAACACATGGTAACTGAAGCATGTAAAGTCTACTGAATAGAGCTGAACTTTGCCGCACTGGTCCTGGTTTGACACGTATGGTTAATTTACACACAGGGTAAATTTGTATGCCATATTTGCCAGGATGCGAAAAGTTGGCAGGTATAAGAAACACATTACGCAGTGCACATAAAAATAATTACTAAATAAATAATTACGTGAGGGCTGTCTTGACGACAACTCTTTCTAATTCCTCATTGAATTGACATTGAATGTTTTTAATGATAACAGAATAATTAGCCAATAAACTAAGAAATTAATTATATATTTATTTCATCATTATTTTTAAACGTGTATAATAAAGAAATGAAGTAAATAAGTATAATTATGATTTTTTTTTATTCTTATTCCAAATATTATCGAGAATATTAAACATTTTAGGTAACCTATATTTTCTATTGAGTCTTTCAAAAAGGGAGCAAAAACCGTTTTAGTGCAAGTTGCTTTTTACAATACAAACACCTCGTATGTAAAATCTGTCGCTATCGCAGTTTGATCGCACCACCTAGTGAGAGATAGACTGCGAAGGTTTAGTAAAACGGCCCCGTTTTAACCTTTCGAATACGGTACACAAAGAAGAAAATACATGTTACTAGATTTTTATCAAAGATTACTTTGAATGAAAACACTCAAGCATATTATGTGTTATTTTATTTTATATAATAAAATGGGATGGGATTCAAGCCGACTTCAACCGACTAACGAACCGTCAAATAAGCTTGGTTTAAATGCAATCCAAGAAAATTCTTTTTTACATCGATTGCATAATGACGGGTCGATTACTTCAAGTATATCGAAGATGAAGATCGCACATAGATATTGCCATAATAATCGTTATGAAATCCGATAAAGCGTGTGATCGTGAGAGTAGTATTACCCGTGTAGTATTAAAAGATTTTATGTTATCATAAGTCGTTTAAATTCTAAACAAAACTCATTTCTTTTAGTTGTCTTTATCTTCATTCTTATTTTTATTCTTCTTTTCTGTAAAATTTTCTAGTTTAATTTAAACAAGACGAAAACAATAGCTACATACATGAAGACTTTATTATATCGTATCGGAATTGAATGCCTTAGTACATATATTATAATTATACGATACAATCTATATTGGAATAAAATATCACTTTTTAGTTTTTTTTTTTTGTATTTAAGACCTTTACGAAGTTACCTTCATAACAGGAGAAGTTGAAATCTATCTATGCTAAACTATTTTACGTGAATTGAACGACCTGAACAACATCGACGTTTTAAACGTTGCATGGCAAAGCATCACGCTATCGAACTTTAACTTTCTGTACGCAAACCGGAGATTCCATCGTCATCAACGTCGATCCCCTGGCAATAATCCAAAGAAATGTAATAAATAGCCACCTCGGGCGCCAGATAGCCGATATAACAGTAAGCGATCATGACGGAAATAGTGCACTTTCAGTTAATCTCATTGCAAGCGTTAAAACTTTTAATAAATTTTATGAAATTCTTTTGAGAGAGACACATTTTGGACCAAATTTTTGATGAGTGTGCCAACTGAAAATTATGTGTGTAATTTATTTCAATTTTTTAGTTGATGTAGCGGAATGCCGCAACGCGACTCGATTTCAAAGTTTTATTTTTTGTACGTATTAAAAATTCCTAACACTGAAATATACGATATTAAATCAGTAGATTATACTTAAAAACGTAACAATTAACAATTATTATCAACAGTAATTTAACTGCTTGTACCGTAACATTGAATGAAAACTCGGTATGTCAATTGTAAATTGTAACTCAGTTCCCCTATTTCGTTACAAGTCAAATTATAATATCCAACTACACACGTGCCAAAACTTGTGCATAAAAATAACTGGTGTTAATATTAATAAGCGCATGTGACTCTAGTTGAAACCGCTGGCTACAGGTATCTTTGGTGATATATTCCAGAAAATACCTGATGTAGTGGGTGTTTCCTAGAAATCACATGACTAATGACATCGTTCTGTGAATACAATATTTTAAAAGACACTGTTTATATCCCCATGATAATTTTTAAAAAAAAATTGATAGTTAAAAAGCAATTCAAAGCTATTTACAAATTACCTTTTAATATCTAAAACAGAACATGGGATAAAAAAACGTGACGTCAATTTATACTTAAATACCACAAGAAAGCGTCATTAGGCTAAAGAGCCTAACACCTTGGGTTCGTAGCCCAATATTATGCTAGCCTAGTTAAGCATAGTTGTGTTGCGACATCTCCACATAAGGTATAATCACACTTGTGATAAAAAAATTACACAATAGATTAAACATGAGTCTAGAATAATTATGATCAATACAATTCCAGATTTACAATTATTGAAGCTATATTAAAAAAGAAGCCATGATAACATGAAATCAACATATTGTATGTATGTTGAAATGTCATATGCCATGTAATGTATGTTGTAAGTTGTATCCATCTATCCATCATCCTATTTTTATAAAAATGATCTAAAATTTAATATGTATCTTCATATACCTATATAGATAAGTAAATCATACACTTTTAGAATCATCAAAGTAACCAATAGATGAATCAATGAGTTAGACATTTCCTCAGATGACCGTGCAGTGATTTCATGGACAATTGCTCAATCAGGAACAGAATGAAGACAAATGATTAAATGCATGACTCTGTGACGGCGAACATTTCCGCGAAATTATCCTCTTTGTATGATATCATGAGGCTAAGATGAAACAAAAAAAGAAAAGATTTCGTTTTCCTTTTCTACATTTTGCATTCACATATGGAAAATAAAATGATTCACAAGACTTCCCTGCCCCTAAAATGGGAGCAGTAGAGCACAATAACCAGCATTGTTGGCATGTCGCCATATAAAGGGCAACGTCAAACATCGCATTGACAAACTTTCTTGTCTAATCTTTCAACAGTGCCCATCCCACAGTGATGGCATTGGAGATTGATGTTTTCCTGGATAATATTAATGTCAAAGTTCAGATTTTGTGAAAAATAAAAATAAAATTACATTTATTTAGTTATTGTGACTATGGATAGTATGAAAATGAAGCATAGTTATTTTTCGCCCCTATACCTTTTTTGGATAGCTCTTTAATTTCAAAATATGACACATTTATTAATTCACTAAATTTATTGAGAAAAGATAGTTTTACCTTGATTATATAATTTTTGCATCTATTCAAATAATAATCACTTAATGAATTCAATAAAATTATTTAAAAGAAACCTGTTAAATTACTCGATATTGATTGTGATCCATCATAGTCACAGTATAGATAAATGTACTTAATCCTAACAAGATGCATTATATTGAGTCCTGGGTAAGTTACGAACTGACCGATCCCAATCATGTGATAACAGCAATGATGCAACATCAATCACGATCTTTGACCTCAGCATACACAAGTGTGGTTTGTTGTGTATAAATTCTCAGTTAATGTTCAGGGTTAATGTTCAATTTTATTATGTGTATTGATTGTAACATATTACATTAGTGCAGTGCGTGATTAACATTGGGTATAATTATTCTAAATAATTATTTTAACTTTGTCTTGAAAACCATCTGGTTATATTATACTTAATTATGTGGCTTTTAATTTGTAACATGTATTTTTTTTCAATTGGTTCAAAGCATCTGAAGTGGAGGTAACACTGTGACTAACTCACACACTAATAACATATAATATAACATAAACAATTTGAATAAGTAAACCTTGCACAGCATATTATATCATCTTATAAACTTTGGAAAGAAACCATTCTATACAATCAGTTAGCCTGTGGTTTTTTTTCATAGGAATGGTATATACACTTGTGATGTTAAAGAAATTTTTGGGTAAAAAACATATCATCTGACAGCTATTGTGATTCCACTAATTACTATTGATGGATATAGGTGCCCAATATGTTCTTGTACCTAATTCAGAAGAAAAGCCTATACCTACCATTAACCTAAAGAGGTCTTTATTTTAGAGCTCGTTAAACTAATTATCTAAACTTATGCTTTTCAGCTCGTTACATACATGACAATATGTAAATTTTATAGTATACTTATCTACGTACCTTTATGTTTTCAATGAGGAATAGATTATTATGATGATGAAATCTAGTTTCACTGCTGACCACTAACTTTCTTGTGAAATACTGAGACACTTGCTTTGCACGGGATAGCACGGAGAAGTAATTTTTTAACACAATAATAATTTATGAAAATTATGGAAAATAAGTATAGTAATTTTAATTTGATGAGAACAATCAACACTGCACTATAAATACGTAGCATGAATTACGAAATAGAATTCCAGATTTTTTAATGTCAGACGAATAATCAAGAAAATAATACAAGACAAGCAAATTGCTAAAATTTAGAATCAGTGCTGCCATCCTTTAACCGGAAATCAACTTGTATCCTTCAATTCCAAATGTAGACAAAAAATAAACAAATAGATAATATTTTCATAAAATAAATTATTTTATACCGAAGCCTATAAATAATTTGATACTCGAGATTTGAGTACCAAGAAAATATTACTTTGTATAATATGTCTATTTATTTATTTACGAAAAAGATATGTGTTTAGCATATAAAATTTATTGTGAAATATTTAAAATTTATTAATTTTATGTACAGTACAGTACAGACGAAAATTACCAAATTTAAAACAGAATTTAATGAAATAACCCTTATATAAGCTACTCTACTATACATTCTTTTTTCCTCATTTTCAAATAATAGAATGAATATGGCTTTGAAATTGTCAATTAAACATATGCCAAAATATTTGAAATAATTATTCAGCAAAGGAAATATCATTAATTTGGAGAATAATGAACTATATTAATTTATCATGATTGCTGATCATCCATGTACATGCAGTTCACCAGATGAATGTCAAGTAATTTCAGAATATTTATTCTTTCTATAATTATACTAAAATAAAATATGATCAACGTACTATTTAACTTTATTTTTAAATATAATTAATAAAATACTCTTAAGAATACCTAGATTGCCCAAAGATTTCAATCCGAATTATTTATTTATCTGTATTTTAACAAATTCTGAAAACTATATTTACGTCTAATCTATGGTTTAGTAAAATAGACAAAGGTGAAGTGATTGCTTCTGCCTGATCTGCCTTACGTTTTTGTGAATTAAAACACGAGGTTATTAACTCGTAAAGTGTAGGAATATTATCTGTCGTAAGAAATTAAAAAATCCATAATATGTTAATGGAATTGGCCGATGAAACCGAACAGAGCGACAGCGGAATGGAATCTTTGACGGCAAGCAAAGATGATACTCCTGAACGTAGGCCTGAAGACACATTCATTACCCCCGCGGTACGTAAATTATATGATAAAAACTAAAGTGTAAAACCTTTCATATTAATAATATTTATTTTTGACAGTTGGGGACTTCTCCTACAGCTAGTAACCCGCCTTTTCTATCCCTCAAAGAATACGACGATGTAAGTATTCCATGTATTTCTTATCTTAAATTAATTTCACCAAGTTTATTTAAATATTAATAAGTTGTATGTTTCTAAGGAACCTGATGAAACCTTATCTGAAAGATTATGGGGACTGACAGAAATGTTCCCAGAATGTGTCCGAAATGGAACACACACTGTTACGACAAAAACTTGGTAATGTACATATTCCTTTAAAACATAATATGCACCTGAATTTATCTAGATTTGTTGGTGAAGCAATGTTATGTAATATTTTGTTACTGAACTATTGTAGGTCAGGTGTTAAGAATTTATATCAATTATCCCGATCTCTGATGTGGATTGTAGCAAGTTCGTCAGTGATTTTATTTGCCCCGGTAATATTTGAAGTTGAACGCGCTCAGGTTGAAGAAATGCAGAAGTCACAACAAAAACAGGTACACTTTTCTTTTACATTTGACAAGATATTCACATCTTCATTCACATGGACCTTTGAAATTAGTTACAAAGACCATATTAAATTTTAAGTATAATTATATTATTAATGAATTCTACACAAATTACCCATGATTGGACACAATTGTATCAAAATCAATAGCCTATGGTCAGGTTATTAATATACTAAATAAATAATTTAATTTCAGGTGTTATTGGGAACAAACACTTCAATGACAGGACCTATGCCCAGCATGCCTCCAATGCCACGATAAATAAACCAAATTATTTATTACAATAGATTTCACCTAATTATGTTGTATAAATACACATTATAATGTTAACATATGCTTTAATATTAGTTAATTGTATAGGTAACCAATTATTCCTACGGCAGGCACACTCCAAAATTAAATGTAAAATATAAAAAAATTAAAAAAAAACATAATAAAACAGAAAAAGTCTTACTTAAAAATGTTCTATAAATGGTTCTTCATTGAGAATTCTTAAAGTGCATTTCATACTTTACTTATATTTTATGTTTATTGTCTCAATGACAAATGAAGTATACATATGATTTTGAGAATGTAGATATTGTTTTGTTAATACCTAATAGAGGAATAAAATATCTAAAAAAATGTCTGCTTATTTATGTTGATATCAAGAATCTGTGTCCTTTGTAAAACTGATCTACCTTTTTTTTCTATATTGAGTATCCAGTTCTGTCCAGTCAATAAGAAGTTATAAGCATGTACATACATTTAAAATAAAAAACAATGTGTTTATTTTTATCCAACTGGAGATACGATATATATATATTTGGAGATACATAATTTATTTAACATAGATTAAGTTGTACTGTTGATTTAAAATCTACAGGATAGAGTGAAGTTTTAAGTTGAGTTAGCAATATTACCAAGGACGTAACATAGATAAGACTTGGTGACCTGCTTAATGTGTTTATTTTGTATAAAAACTAAATAATCAGCCCTATACATACATATGTCAACAGACCTCGAAAAAATCAATTAACGCTTATTAAATAGAAAATAGTAATCAGCAAAGAACATTATATTATCATAACACAGATTGGGTTCAAAAGCGATTAATAATGAATTTTATTATTTTTGTAATAACTTGTTACATTTAGGCCTCTTAAACTCAAGAATCAATAACCAATAATATGCTGCCATAAAAATTCATAAGTCCACCCATTCAAGTTTTCTCTCTTCGAATTTCTCTCAAAACGATTATTATTCAAATTCTATACAACTTATTCATGTTTTAAATCACAAGTGATCATGAAAAAAAAAAAATCCGTGTAGTGGAGGTAGGTACCCTAAGAATATTTTTTTATTTAGTGATTCGACCTTTTTATCCGTCTGTTTATAGAGTGACATCAGACATGATTGTGACTACAAGTACCTACTACCTACTGCTTGATTTCAACTACATTCTAATATATATGCTGCTTTTAAGGAACTATCTATTCCTAATAAACAAATATTATATAAAACTAGTGTACTATTAATATAGTAATATTTTTAAACAAGAGAGAGTCTTAATAAAATCTTATCCGACTATGCAACTGGAAACTGAAATTCCTATAGCCTATACAAATAACAATGATAATACTACATTATTATAATATCAATGATATTTATAATCCCTGTAATGGCTACGAAAGAACATTTAAATATGCACATAAACTGCCTTAGATCGGGTAAAAAGGATTTTTATTTTTATACAAATACCTAACAATTCAAAATTACTGCTATAGGGATGTTTATAGGAATGCATTATTTTATTTATAAAGGTAGATTAATATTGTAACTGTTTCTTAATTTTTTGAAATCTTTAATCTACAATTTGATTGCCCTCTAAAAAAATTAATTGACACAAATGAGAAATGTTATGTCAGTTTTAAATTATGTCAATATTGTCAATATAAGTAATTATTTGTTGAAATACTTTTTCCCGTAAATCCAATGTTATTTAATCTAAGACCTATTTAAATATGGCAAATACAGGGTTATTGCCATTTGTTCGAGGTGTAGATTTTACTTGTAATGACTTTAGCGTAAGTATGGATTTTGTCAAGAGCTAAATTTTGTATGATGTCATATTTTTAACCTCCGGAAGATTTTAGCTTAATATTGTTCTATTTACAGGATGATAAATTCCCTGATGCTATACGGTTTATGACTGGTCTACAATGGCTAAGACTGGATAAAACAAATTTGGAAGATATTCCCGAAGAATTAGGAAAGCTTATGAAATTGGTAAACTTCAATCTTTGAATGAGATATAGTTGAAGTTTTTAGTAAATACTTTATATACATTTTGGTACTTTATAGGAAAATCTTTCAATAAAGAAGAATAATTTAGAGAAATTGTTTGGTGAATTAACGGAGTTAAAATGTTTACGTTCATTAAATGTAAGGCACAACAAAGTAAAAAGCTCCGGCATCCCCGCCGAATTATTTCACTTAGAGGAGTTGACAACACTCGATCTCTCTCATAATAGACTTAAGGAAGTTCCAGAGGGATTAGAAAAGGCTAAGTCATTGCTAGTATTAAATCTGAGTCATAACAAGTAAGCATATGGACCTTTTTCATGTAATATTTTACTTAAATTATTAAGCTTACTAAATTAAATATATTTACGTAAAATTTTAGAATAGAAAGCATCCCTCCAACTTTATTTGTGCAACTGACGGATCTATTGTTTTTGGATTTATCTAATAACCTGTTAGAAACACTGCCTCCTCAGACTAGAAGATTGGTGAATTTGCAAACTCTTATACTAAATGACAATCCTCTTGGACTATTTCAGTTGAGGTATGTAATATTTAACATTTCAATTTATTGAACTTGAATAAAAAGCCTTGTTTGTGTTAGTACACATTTGCATAGACGAATAATGCTTTCTCTATTGTTTTGTAGACAATTGCCTTCCTTGCAAAGCCTGGAGACATTACATATGCGCAACACACAAAGAACTCTGGCCAATTTACCAACCTCCCTTGACACATTGTGCAATTTATCCGATGTAGATCTATCAATGAATGCTCTCACTAAAGTTCCCGATGCATTGTACTCACTACAGAATTTGAAGAGGCTCAACCTTAGTGATAATGAAATAAATGAAGTGTCATCAGGTAACTGTTTATATAATAGATATTAGATATTTTGTTTTAACTGCATGGAAGAAATACATACAAAGCACCTACTTGTAATTTTTAAAATCCTATTCAATTGTTAAAAAAAAACATAATTACATTTATGAAACAATGTTGAAATCTATAAAAGAATCCCTAAATATCCCCCAATTTTTCTACAGCAATGGATATTTGGCAAAAGCTGGAAAGTCTCAACCTGTCTCGGAATAAGCTCACTGCCTTACCAGCATCATTATGCAAACTGCAAAACCTGCGCAGACTCCATGTAGATGACAACAAGTTGGATTTTGAAGGAATTCCATCTGGGATTGGAAAACTTGGAGCATTGGAGGTTTTCTCAGCTGCCAATAACTTGTTAAAAATGATACCTGAAGGGCTATGCAGGTAACATGTAACTGTGTTAATAGTTAGTGTGAGTTTATACAGCCAGTATAGAATATATATTATATAAAAACAATTTTCTTCAATCTTTCACAGATGTGGGTCCCTCAAAAAGTTAAACCTGAGCTGCAATAAACTAATAACATTACCAGATGCTATACATCTATTGAGCGATTTGGAAAGTCTGCAGTTACATGACAACCCTGACCTGGTTATGCCTCCAAAGCCAGTGGAACGGCCAAAAGGATCCGGTCTCCAGTACTACAATGTGGACTTCTCACTTCAAACTCAGTTGCAGTTAGCTGGGGCTACAACTCCTGAATTGGTGCAAAATTGTAAGTAGAATGTACTATTAAAAAAAGACTACAAATATTGAATACATTAATCCAAACTTATACTTTAAATTATTTGAACATTTTACATAGCAACTTTGTTTTCTTATTTCTGGATTACCATTTTTTTTTTGGAATGCAGACTTAAAGTTCAGAAAGCTTTAGAATATTTTACTAAGGTACCACAAAAATAACAGCTAATAAAAATTTATTTTATTTTCCATAGCTGGTGCAAAATCAGACCCCATAGCCCGCAAGTTGCGCCTGCGCAGGGGTCGCGCAGAGCCCGAACAAAAGGATTCTGCTGTCATACTGCGAGGGATGCAGGAACAGGCTAACACACAGAATGCGGGCGACCTGAGAGACCAACCTAATAGTGAGCTCAAGTAAGTTGGAAAATTACATTTATGTATAGATTTTAATGTGTAATAATCTATACGAATTTAGACTACTTTTTCTAGATTTTATTCTCATTTCTTCTGGAAAGCAATGTGCATTTTTTTTACCTTTTTACATTAAAGTTAATATCCATAATTTGTAAAAGTAAATGTAAGGTATAACTCATACAATTTTATAGCATCAGACATTTGAACTTTATTTAGGTTCAGTACATGAATGTTTGTTTGATTGTTCAAACACTAATTGTTTATCAACATCCACATGTATACATATCTCAATTCAAAGGTAAAATTTTAGCAGCAGCATGTCATTGTGACATTAAATCTCTTACTGTAAGTATTGTGCCAAGAATTTTTTTTTACTTTATTTTTTTTTCTATATAGATACAATATCATACTAAAATATAAGACTAAATACTGAAACAAAGTAATACTTTTTTTGTATACGAAAGCTAAATTCATGATAAGTGCTATGGACTTTTAAACATTGTAGTAAAGGGTTCTTTAAAATTTTAGTCCCATTCCCATCTTACAATATGATTATTGATTTAGTAGATTCAGAGATACAACCTTATTAACTGGCAAAATTTTGTTGTTTAATTAGTGCTCATAGATATGAAGTGTGTATTGGTTTTATTATACATATACTTATATTATTTCAGACCTAAGCGATGGGATGAGAGCTTGGAAAAACCTCCACTAGACTATTCAGAGTTCTTTGATGAATACACCGGTCAGACTCCTGGTTTACAAATTTGGGAAATCGAGAATTTTATTCCTGCACCAGTTGATGAAGTGAGCTATAAATATAATTAATTTGTCTATTAAATATAAGAGTTACAAAATTAATACTTATTTGTTTGACTATACCTAGGTTGCCCACGGAAAGTTCTTTGAGGGTGACTGTTATATTATTTTGAAGACTTCTATTGAAGAACAAGGTCAATTGTCGTGGGACATTCATTTTTGGATTGGATCTAAAGCTACAGTAAGTTATTATATACTTAATGTGTACCCTATTAGGCTGTGAGTTTTTACTATTTGGATCAAATTTATATGCCATAAAAGGTTGAATGGTCAAAAGATATTTTGATGATCCTTTTGTGCACCAAGGGTTAACGGCTCAATTCCAAAATAATAAAAAATACATATTTGAATACGTTTTTCTTTGACATGGGTGTTGCGTATGTATTATACACGTTTGTACTATTTATTTGAGGTCCAGGTGCCATAGCACAAGCTCTGCTTAGCTAAAATCCATAAAAAAAATTAAATAAATTGTATAACGTGTTCATCGTGCTTGACTGCGCTTACTCAGTACAAATAATAATAAAGAAAAGAAGTGTGTTTGAAAGAGAATGGAACTTTTTTTTATTTTTTTTTTTGTTTATTTTTTTATTTTTTTTTTTATAATAAAAATAGTACAGCCACATAACACATTATCTGTAACATTGTTTTATTTTATGCAGTGAAAACAATATATTATTCTAATATGTATTAAAATTCCGGCGTACATTTGCCAATATCCAAGAACAACTGTCACCATCCAGGACGGCAGACATCAATATTTTGAGGTTTTGTAAACTATACATATATGTATTTAATGTTGTGTGTGTGTGTGTGTATCAGCTGGACAAGGGCGCGTGCGCAGCGATGCACGCGGTGAACCTGCGCAACCTGCTGGGCGCGCGCCGCACGCAGCGCCACGAGCAAGGCGACGAGAGCGCAGACTTCCTCGCGCTTTTCCCCTCGCCGCCCGTGTACATCGACGGCAGCCGCACGCCCTCCGGCTTCTTCACCGTCGACGACCCGGTGAGCTGACCTTGACCTTTACTTTTAAAGCAATAAAGCGCATTATGCGGCATAATGCTTAACGTTGAATGTTTCAAGTACATCTTTCTTTATTCATATGTCGAAAACTCTCAAAAGTAGTAAGTAGTGAAATTATTACTATTATACCTATAAGATGTGCAGTTACAGAAAATATAAAAAATGTTTTTTTTAATTTAACATTGATTGAAATGTCGCACTATGCTCTGTAATTGGAA
>DWAJ01000605.1:0-30313 GCA_018238005.1 Eurema mandarina
TGTAGGGACACACACATTTGCAATTCGCCGAATCGGCAATGTAGATATGTGTGTCCCGGCAAATTGTATAAAATAAGTTAGTTGAAGTTAAGCGTCCCTATCGTAAAGTTGTGAGCAATAAACAGTAAACAAGAATATTAGTTTTATTTGTATGGGACGCCCTCACCACCTTCAACTCAACAGCTATAATTAATAATAGTACCTAAAAATTTTATTCAGTCATATAGGTATTTATTATTGATTCTGGTCAGCTATTTTGGACAAACGTTTGCGAATATGTTCAATGGGTGCAGGTATCTCCGTGTGAATCGTCGGGACGGGGTCTTGTTGCAATTCAAAAGTGAGTCTGGCATCTAGAACTCCTTGGTCGAACATTCCGAGACTATTGAGATATGGTGCTCGACGGTACTCTGTGTGTTCGATCATCCAGCGACAATATTCTTTAACGCTCCTGTAATAGTTGAAAGACTTATTTAACTGTAGGTCAATAGCTAATAGGTTGTTTTTATCTTTCAATATTCTTACCAAAGTACTTCATATATAATACAAATATAGCAATGAGAAACAACTAAAGTATACATATATTCAATACTATTACTGATCACAATAAGGTCTCGTACATAACGAGTATCCTCACCTCAAGTTGGTAATACCCTCCCATACGGTTTTCAAAGTGACGAGGTCTCTAGGGACGTGGCGCGCTGACCTCCACTGATGCTTAGTGCCGTTTCTCGGGGTACGCCACTGCTCACGGTTCGGTAGCGATCGCCCGAAACATTTCACGTGTTCTTTCCTACGTTCAGCATTCATATCTTTCGTTATCTCTCGGTCAAGGACAGCGTACCGCGATTTCTGCAATCACGTTATCTTGGTTCTCATATAAATATTTAGCGGTACTTTATTTCAAATTTGTGCATAAGATTATAGTAATAAAGGTGAATTCATATTAAGTATACTCAAATAATTATGTTAAATAGATCTACGACAGACGCGTCTTCAGATCAAACTTTAAATCTTTGATATTTTTTGTCTCCTGTGTTCAATTCTAATTTACCTCAAGGTTACCGGTGACTGTGGCAATTCTTTCATTAACAGTTGGCAACTCTACGGGTACTACTCTCAGACTCCTAGCAACATGAGTATCGAACTCAATCTGTAAAATAGACAACATTATAGCTACGCGTACGTAAATTAAATATAAATAGTTCAATTGTTAATACATTCCTGAAAAAGTTCTTTAATTGCTTTAGGGGTGAATAGTTGTGATTGTTGGTCGCCACCCAACTCTTTCATGTAATCACAAAATTCCTGAGCTATCTGGAATAATAATTTATATGATATCAATGCATTTTGTAATGAATTAGCTAACATTCCTCTCAGTAAATAACATTGTTTATCCTAAATGAATATGATATTTAATTAGCATTCCACGATTATAATCATAATTCCACTTCATTTCAGAATTTTATTGAACTTAATACAAATAATTGAATTAACAGAGACCCTCTCTCTACATTTTGAATCCAGTTAATTAAATAATTGTAACTACTGTTTTAAAACTTACTCTATCTGTAAGATCATCAGCTTTTTTAACGAGGGTCTTTTCATCTTCTTTTTCTGGTTCTAAATAGTGCGAATCCCACGTTATTTGTTCACGAATAGGCTTACGCAAGAACTCCTGATATATATTTAATCCAGTGTCGTCTCCCTCGCTACTATTTAATGCAAATATAGTATTGTTAATCGAATAATTACATTCAAATTACATGGAATTCTTGATTGATGCAAATTCAGTTGATGTTAAAAAACTTTAAATTATAGTGCATATGTTACATACATCTTATAGACTAATGTTTATTTAGTAATCCTGAAAAACGAGTAGGGTATACTCAAATAAACCTTAACCAAGAGAACTAAAGTTCGTTCAGTAAGCTAGGAATAAGTTAAGTTCGCTACCAATACTGTACTTTTTAATTTATTAACCTCACGCCGCCCACAAACTTTCTGATTGATTCGAACCACAGACTAAGCCAATTCAGCGTATTTATAAAGCATGCGTTATTTCATGACCTTTTTCATGTTATGTTAAATTGCTATACAAAGTTACTTAATTTCTTTTTCTAAAGGTTTTTTTATTTTTTTTAAACGGGTGTAGACAAAATTTTGATACAATAGGTACAGGAATTATCATTTAAAATTATTTAAAACATTAGAGCTGTTCTTAAGATAAAAGTTGTGTTACTAATTCGACTTTATTATGAATATAGATGATATAGACTTTACCGTTCTTTGCAAGAATGTTATCAAATTGTCAATTGAACTTTAGATGCTAGGTAATCAATGGCGATATACATAATCATGTTGTTCTTATCAGAAGAGTAATAAAAGTAAATAAATAATGGCGCGAAACGTTAACGTTATTAAAATAAATATGTATTTACAAGCAGGTGTCTTTGTAAAAGTTTTTACTTTATTGTATCTAGATTAAGCGGGATTACTTTAAGCCTCAAAATACCTGTCACTAATTTCAACGTCTGTGTCTGATTGTAGCTCTCTGTCCACGTCTATAGTTTGTCTCATTGATAGCAATGGTTTTTTATTAAGTCTCCGTTTATGGTCTAAAATGCATAATGAGATCATCAAGTTACTTACATATAGTTTTTTTCATAATTAAAATTTTTTTGGAGGAGGATTACTAATATGTATAATCCTGAAGATATTCACGCTATCACGTTAATTATTTTAAGAGCTGTAAATAATTTACCTTTAATTTTCTCTTCCTTAAGAGTTTCTTTCGATGATACCTCAATATTTAAAATATTACAAACTCTATTAAATAAATCGTGCGGCAAAGTTTCCGAGAGCAAGCAAACTTCACGTTTCTCAATCTAAAACACAAGACGTTTCTGGGTTATTATGAATTTACCTGATTTGGGTAGATTATTCAAGTACTAAAAAGTGGTTGCTTTATACCGGTCCTTTCAGAGTCGAGTCCAATGACTCAAAAACTTTTTCCCAATATTTTTTATTATCATGAATAGCTTCCGCAGCTTCATATTTCGACGATTTTATGGTTTCAATTTTTCGCGGCTGTTTATTTTGATTATATTTGAAACTTGAGTTCATAATGTAATTAAATATAATTGTAACAAGAGGAAAATAGTCCAAGCCTACTGGATTATAAATCACAACTACCGGTAAATGAGGTGTGTTGCTAGACAACAGTTTGCCGATTATTACGGTAACCCGCAACTTGCTTTATCAATACTTTTGTTAAGAGAGTATGGTACCTTTAGAAAATTTTACTACTGCTAAGATATAATTAAATTGAAAAACAGCAAACAGAACTTCTGGAATATATTGAAATATAACTAAATAAAAAATTGATAACGACCCAGTGCGTTTGTTTACCATAAAAAAATAGCGCTGAACGCTTTCACATTAAGACATAATTTCTTTCAATGGATGTGGTTTTCCGAAATAATACAGCAATTATTCATGTACAAACAATGTAGGCATATACGAGTAGTGTAATATTAAGTTCTCTTTTCTATTACAGCTGTTAAAGTCAGTAAGTCGAGTTAGTAAGTTTATTCAGACTGCAGTTGTGTCAGATTTCACTAGGACTCGCGACTCGCGCTTAACACAATATTATGGAACGGCAAAACGTCAACTTAGCATAACACTGTTTAACTTCACCTCGCGATAGGAAAATTCAAATAGGTCAACTTATGTTTCCACTTTCATATATTTCAAAATAAAATTATGAGCTTCCACTTAATTCAATAAGCATTTTGATTGATTAACTTTACATTAATTAAATGTTTATTAAGAGAAATAAAGAGTTTTATGTAGTTTCTATAATACTTGTGAGGTAATAATGCATTTTTGGATTTTTTTTAACTCAGTGTCATCTAGTCCCACGTATAAATATACTTTCCTTTGTAAATACATACATATAATACAAAACAACATCCAGACACGAGAAAGATTAAAATGTAAATTACAAATATATTTTTCAGTGTTTGAATCGAACCCACAACCCTTGGCACAGAAGGCAGATGTGTCACCACTGCACTCAGCGGTCGTCTAATTGTAGAGATATTATAAATTTAACATCTTACTTTTACCATCCGAAATACATTTCTAATGTTACGTATGTACTTCAATATCGGTATAAAATAGGAAATAATGCAATTGGGGTCTTTACATAATCAAATTTTAAAGTTAAATGTAATATACATAGCCCGTATTGATTGTTTTTGATAACATATTTCGCTAATAATGTTAGCGCCTACACAAAACGTTATCTGGTAATCAGTTATGCATGGCTGAGCCATCCTGCCTTCGGTCCTGATATTGTTTGAAATTCATTGAATTCCGCTGTCATTCCTTCTCTTTAATGCTTAATTTACTAACACTTACTTGAGATCTCGACAGATTTACCTTGACAATACGAGAAATATCACTAAATAGCTTACTAAAAAACAGGCATGAAATATTATAATGTTACACATTATGTAGCCAAATTATATAGGCCTGCTTACAGTCTTGGTGTTAATATTTGAAATATTGGTATTAGTTTATTGAATCTTCATTATTTGAAATTCGTAGAAGTTAGTACTTTTGCAGCATGATTTTCATCTTGGCATTAACAAGATAACAAAAACAATGTGATTTAAATAAAGATTAATAAATCATTTATTTAAAGTAATATTACGTCACGTAACATAATTAAATATTAAAATTGTTTTTCGTTTACTTTGAATTTATTGTTAATTATTTCTTAGAAAAGTGTAAAATATCTCATTTTAAATATAGAAATATAAAATAATTGTATACGCCACTTTCTCTTGCAGATTAGTCTATGTTTGTACTCGTACAGAGAGTTTACATTCCGTGAACTTCAGTCGGAATGTCATAAGTCTCACCTTAGTATTATCAAGCCTGCGCGACAACTGACGACTAAATATATTACATTGTATGGCGCGTGTAAATTTACTTTAACATTGGATGCCTTCTCGCACTTTCCCAAATTATTCTCAGAGTTACGTGTAAATTATATAGCCTGCAATGTTTTGAATTAACATGTTATTTTATTAAGCCTTAATTTAATTTAACACAGTTAAGGATATTAAACTATAGAAATATGTGTATCCGTTGTGTCATAATACAGCTAGGTCGTAAATCATTAGAAAACTATTCACCATAAATGTGTTATTTCTTATCTTTGATGATGTCCTTTTTAAATTCAATAGTTATATAGTTATTAATGAAGTAAGTACCCCGATAAGAACCTTTTCGCAAGCGTGAACAGGATAAAGTCGAGTGTACAAATACTGCAAACAAGAACAAATGAACATGGCGGGAAACCGCCAAGGCATTGCAAGCAATTTGTGATCTCTGGAAGTGGAGCACATTCACATTTCACACCTGTTTAATTTAAACTCCTACCTTCTCTTACTTAGCAATTGTACTTAAAATATAACGTCAAACAATGTAGTTAGAATTCAGTTCTGTAACTATATAATATTTTATTATTTCTGAAGATGTGTTAATTGAAGATGTATAAACGCTGAATTGATAAAATATTAGAGACGTTTAATAGATGTGTATGTATACGCAATTACATCTTTATATCATAATACTCATCGGTAAACAGATTTAACAAATTCGGCTTCTCTCTCATTAATCGCTGCAACGATATTTTTCTTTTGTTTAGTATTTCTTTTATATCGTTTACTGAATCTTTTGGTTTTGATTTCATGTCTAGTAGGTTATCATTATTCAAACATGTGCAAGTACAAGGAAAATCTCTGGCAGAGATATCTTCTTGGCTTGAATATTGTGTCTCTGTTGTGTGGTACTTCTCCTTAGTAGCTGCAAATGGTAACTCTTGATAAACAATATCCTTGGGTTTAATTAGTTTTGGAGATGTTTTTCGTACGGAAGGTTTTCCTAAAATTCCCGTGACTCTATTATACTTTTCTTCAGTATAATCCATATACGAAGGGAGAAACGGAAAAGATTTGTCCATCCAATCAGCGCAATTCCGTGCGGGGCAAGATGATAACCGGTTAAATTTATCACAGAGTAATAACTCATCTGATGATATTGTTTCTAATACAGGTTTAGGTTTCTCCGCTTTTGGTGGGTTTTCGTCGTCGTTACTCGAAGGTGATGGCGATGGAGTTGGTATTTGGCAACATTTACAAACTTGGGATTTCAAAAATTTCTTAATATCCTCATATCCGTGGCATTTAGCGTAGACGAATTGTCTTTGTACTCGTATTACGGGCAACGCTACATCGGACGGCAAAGTTTCTCTACTTCCATATCTTGGGGGAAGTGGATCCGACAAATCGCCAATTAAAAAAAAGGGCTGCTTGTCACATACAATCTCATCCAGAGTTTTATCTGCAAAGTCGAATGTATTGGTTAATTTAGCTTCATTCAAAAGAATAGTGTTTGTATTTTCGGGCTGTTTTTGGATTTCATTTAACTGTAAAACAACCATTCTTTCCAAATCAAGTAAGAATGTGGTTTGTTCCGGTAATAATTGCAATGAAAAACCGACAAATTTCAAAAAAAGTTGTAAGATTTTTGTAATTTTCTCCTCCCATTCTTTATTAACTTCTAAGAAAGAAACTTCTTTTTCTCTTAGATCTTCTAAAATTTGTTTCCTTTCCTTTAATTTGAGTAGTTTTTCCAACGTCTCAGCATCTTGATGATTTTGAAGTATCATATTTTTAATTTTACATTTCTTTCTCTCTAAACTCATAATATACATGGAGCTCGTATTTTTTTCAGCTTCAGCTTGTTTTAAGAATGCCTTAATAGCATCATTCCTCTCACGTAGCGCATGGCTTATTATATTTTCACTTCTAGACATTTCGTTACGGTATAGTAAATTGTAATATGTATTGACTTTCTTTACTTCGGCTAAAAGTCTCTTTCTCAAAACATCCTGAAGTCGTTTCTTTTCTCTTTTTAAATTTTGCTTAATTTCATTATTTAATTTGGAAACAATACTAGCATGAGAGCTTTGCAAAACAGTCTGTAACTCTGACCTCAAGTGTTCTTCTAATTCCTGCAAATTGCTTTCATAAAATTTTGATATTTCTTCTGTCATTATTTTACTTTTTTGTTTAAAAATATTTTCGTAAATTTTTTTCACTTTTCTATTTAGAGCATCTTTTTCATGAATAAGAATATGTTGCCATGAGGCATCGTTTTCTTGTATAAAACCCGAAAGCGATTTAAGGAACCGAGCGCGTTCTTGTTCCAATACCGCATTGGCGATATGCAAAATGCCTTCGTGAGTTTTGCCGCGGTTTATTTTGGACGTAAATGGGGGCTTTAATTCAATTATGCCAATAAGTTGATCACTGGGTGAAATCCATTCATCGTCGTCTACATTGTCTTCATGAAGATTCTTTTGACTTTTAATATTTGGTTTTATGTCATGTACGCTAGCTTTTTTACAAAAAATATCATCTAAATATATTTCGGCGTACGTACTACTAACTCTTTCTTCCTTAATAATAGTATTGATAATATTGTGTTCCATCTTTTTTAGTATCTTTGTAAAGGTTATTTTTATAAAATACGAATATTTGACAATGTCAAAATATGTCAAATTGATTTTAGTATAATTTTAAATATTTATGAATTATTTCTTTGTGAGTATCTACTGTGATTTATTATTATAACCTTTAGACACGTAAGCGGTCGTATACCTACATAATACGCATTTTCTTAGATACGTATTAAATTTAACTTTTATATTAGGTATTCTAATATAACAAGTATGCTCATTTGTCTTGCCTTGAAATTAATTAAATTAAACATTTTTCTTAATATAGCAAAGAGGTATTTTAGTATTCAAATGGATGGACGTGTAGACAGCCTACCTGTGATTAGTAGCGGCGATGTAAAGCGAGGTGCCCCCACCGCTTGATTTAATTAAATACTTCCTTTACCGCCCGCCCACTATTTTACCTCATGAACGTTCTTGTATTATCTGCTATAGTAACAACTGGAACGCATCGTAAATATTCCCTAATACAGTTGAGAAATTTCGCATTTGTTTCTTCGTGCTTCAATTTACGTACAAATAGATCGAGCAATTGTAATAGAAGCAAAACATCATTACATAAAACGTTCCAAATTGAAACATTTGATAATAAATTACAGGATATCTCGACTCCATTCTCATTACGGATGCTGCAATGTCCGTTGGAGTTTTGTCATAACTCAGTCTCGGTTAAAATTATTTCCGTTAGCTCTGATGAGAAAACTAGAGGTGGAGAACTGGAAATGTAAGTATTCGCGCAACAAGCCGTGGAATAACGATGGGACATATTTCATTCTTAACGAAGTTAAATTTCCGGGCAGGTCCTATAAGAGCGTGCGTAACTCAGATAAAAGGCTACCCTGTCACAATACCGCTTTTCTGTTTGGTGATGTGACACTTTAAAGCTGTAAATAACTTTACGAATGGGGCGTTACAAAGTAACGAATGTATTAGTACACGTCTACGAGATATGTACAAATGTAAACACAATAAAATATTTAGTTTAGCTACACGATAGTAAATTTATAAGACGGAATATAAATGTCAAAAAGATAAATTCTTGTTTGTTTTCGACGTAAAGTAATCGTTAACTTGTCAAAAGTTTGAGGCTTTGATACATTCACAATAAAAGAAAAGCCATAAGTCAGATTCCGTAAACAACTTAGATTGTTTCAACACATCATATCAGCAAATAAATCTTTCCGGCGCTTATCTAGCGTCAAACTTAATTCTCATGCATAATTCATGGCGTTGATTCACCGCAGAGGAAAAGTTGCTAAACTCGGACAGCGAACGCTTACGACTGACATACGTCGATTAGTCAAACTAAAGTTAACACTACATTAACTTTTCACCATTTCACTTAGTTTTGCCATTGCCAGAGTACTATATTTTTTGCAGCTGTAATAAACTGATACCTCTTTATAAGAAAATAGCGGGTTATTTCGGTAGACTTTATCTACCGAAATAACAATTGAACCGATTGTAAATAGGGATTCGATGTTTTTGTTATGTTTGATGATTAATCGTCCTTACCCTAAGACTAATTAGTACTATATATTGTTGCTTTATTTAATACAATTTTTAAATCTGATGACAATTTACAAACTTTAATAAAAACGATTCTGTCCACTATCATACAAATTTATATTTTAGGTTACTTAAGCATGTTCTAACGAATTTTGGTTCCACTATACACATTCAATATTTCATACTTACCAGTGGCAAGTTTATAAAGCATTTGGGCCGCTGGAGATGAGGCGTGTTACTTTGAGATAACACACCAAAACTGCAAAATTATGTTTTACTTTTTCAATTTTTTGTCTTTGCAGTTTTGAAACTTCTTATAGTTGATATGATATGGCCCAAAAATAGTTATGTATTTTCTGTAATTTAATCCGTTGCTAAGGAAAATGAAAAAGTTTGAACAGACGTTGGCCAGATTAAACATAAAGGAAAAATCCAACCGAGGAAATATTTGAAATGTTGTGAAAGTTAAGGCCTAGTTCAAAATGTAATAAATCATAAAATGATATACGAATTATTATATTTTGATGCCCCCGCCCTCACCGCTTCACACGCACACTCAATTTTACTGGAGTTTTACATAACATACATAACGTTATATATTAGATAAATCTTATAAATTTTTTTGAAGGAGAGCTATCAACAATTACTGTTTTATGTATTCGTTAACGAGATAATTTACTCTTAAGCGAATTTTTTTCTGTCGTCCCCTCGTTAACGTTAAGTTAAAGTTGACTCGAAAATCTTGAAAAAATGAGATGGTGGATCATGTAGCAAACGCTGTACGAAAATTCTTTAAATCTATTCATATTGCATTTAGCGTGTACAGCAGTGTTATAAGTCAAGTTTATAACAAATAACTTACATCTTATAATAACACCTATTCATAACAAAATCATAATATTTGTTTAGACAAAACAGCAAATTCAAATTCAATTTGTAGGTATGTGCCGATAAAGATATATGGAATATAGTGTGATGGAGTCGTCATCAATCGGAGTGCGAGTGAGATTGACGCCGTACAAATCAATTTCACGTAGCGCAGCGGGGACGCGCTACGATGTATTCTAAGCTCTATGCTAAGTTGCAAAATTGCTTTTTGTTCTATAATTTGAAACTATTTTAATGTATTGTTGTTTTGATAATCTACGAGAGAACTGCTTTTTATATTTTGAAAATGAAACACTACATTCTATAGTTATTATTTCAATTAATCTATCTTAGTTATGTTATGGATAGTAACTGGGTCATATCATATGATAAGCCGTATGTTTATTTTACCCTGTTCAATTGTGTGTATCTCACGGTATTACCAGCGCTTCGGTCCACACCAACGTTAAACAAAATTCCTGTTTTTTGGTACCACGTTAATATTAAAAACTATAACTTTCCAAGTACCTTAAAACGGGTGCCGAATTGTTCAAACCGTTCACAAGTTTCGATCTTAGCAAAATTATTTCGATTTCGACTTCTTTATAATAGGAAACAAGAAATTAGAGAAATTGGCATTTGTTTAAATTTATAATACTTAATACAAAATATATAAGCTTTCTATGTCTACGTATTACCTAAAATAAGTAGGTACTATAACAGTACAATTCTAACTAATATTTGAGTAACTGATTACCGGTTTAAATGATTTTTACTACAAGTCATAAATTGTTACGACAAAAGGGATTCGAATAAATTAAAATATATAACGATATTAAAGTTTGTTTTGGGAATGCCATCGGACGTTTGTGCAAATGTAAAAACTGGTTGACAAACAAACCCGTCCATAGCTACAATGAAACATTTACATACGTATGCGGCGTATGCACATACATATGTTGTAGCACTTGTTTGTTTACGACATTTAAATTCAGTACAGCAAGTTAGGGAAAGAGTTTTAGCATTTGTCCGGTGCAGCTGAACTCACACACGGAATTGTAAATTTATTCGTCGGTTTCTTAACGTGGACGTTGCGCGACGCCACTGCACTTCTATCTTCCTACGTTTTATACGTGTTACTGACGACTTTTATTTGTATTGCATCTCATAAAATAATTTTTATGATACGCAATAATAGAAAAAAAATGCCCCACTTCCCAAAAACATCTGAGGCAGTAATAATTTTTCGTATATGAATATAAATTTCTATTGAATTTACATTACAATCAATCAGGCATTCGTTACAAATTGCCAAACTCTTTTATACAAAATTTGATTGCGTTATGCTTGTCAACTGGCTCTTGGAGTATGACCGCCGACTGCTCGCCTTCAGCACGTATTTACTGCCTTTAGACACGAAATAAGAAGGTGTTGCTTATAATTTTACCGACGTAAGATTGCGCAATAATATAGGGTAAGGGTCGTTTGAATTGCTGTATTTCCTTAATAGTCTACATTTACCATCGCCGACAATTTGCGACAAGAGCGTGAGCTAAATAGTCGCCTCGAGGAAATAAACTAATTTGCTTATACATGACATTCGTAAACTGAGCGTTTGTTGAATTCCGACTGGCGACTGAACTCAGAATTATTAACTTTATACAGTGAAATACAGAGAACGCTACCGTGTTTAAAGCATTACGTACAATTTCATTTCCTTTCATACAAATTTCAATATCTAAAAGAAACAATGAAATGGAAGCTCTTATTGTCCTTGTATTTGCAGTCACTTTAGTGATTTTATTACGTTAGTATTTTAGAACGAACCGCCAGACGGCTTCTCTATATTTTTTTACAGAAAAAGAATATCATAAATTTGATGTATTAATCCTGTTCCATAGGATTCTTAATATTCTATATACTTTAAAATAGCAAACATTATATAATATTATTGTTCTAATATGATTAAAGGGGATGTAAGGTAAGTGTGACTTTTAAAAGCACAAAAAGCAGTTATTAAATAAATAAAATCCATTAAAGTGAAAAATGGAATCAATTAAATTTAATTTATATCCATTTATCCTTACGTGTCATCAGCAAGTCCTTTTGTTGTGTAATCTCGTTTTATTATTATGTCCATTGTTAAGCGTATTGGTATTTTTCAGGGGACATATTTTGAGTAAATTTAAAACAAAATATGAAGCTGTAATCTATTATCAACTATTTAGGTATAAAATGTTAATTAAAATTACTAATGACAACATAAAACCGTTGTTTGTTTCGATTACGTTATCACATATGTCGAGAATCGGTTATCAACACGTAATGGTTGTCATTAACACCGTAGTTCATGGGGTACACTAGATAAGTTTTATATTAAATACCTAACAGTAAACACGAGCGGTATATGTCGTATTTTAGGAAGGCGTCAAATCTTCTTTCTCGTTATATTTTCACGCGTGAAGACGACGTGAGGGCAGAAATTATACGAATCTCTTCTGAACACGCCTGTCATACAAATATTTTCCGGCTCTGAAAAATTTTCTAGGAAATTGTCTGTAAAGTATCGTGTTATTATTTTTAAAAGGGTTCAGTGTCAGAAATAAATTGGCATGCATGTTCGGAATTGAATCATACACGATTTTTTATTGTACATTATTACTACTAAACTAAGCCCTTGCCTGACAATATAATCGCAAGTTATATATCAAATCAAATGAGTATGTGTAATTACGGGGCACCATAATATCAATGTAAAGCCGTTAACTCATGCCGCCTGAATCCGCTCGCCGCTTAGTCGGCGACAGGTGACGATCCTCTCTGACCGCATATACGCATGGGATTTCATATTTAATGCTATATTATACACAGGGATGCTTTGATTTAATATAATTATTATTGAAAGCTATGAAAGCGAAACCAATTAGCAAGCTATGAAAACCAATTGTTATAAAAAAAATCGGTTTAAATTCTTAAAGACAAGACTATCATGTAATAAATTTAACAATCAGTATGGTAATAACAATAAAACAAAATAAGCATGTTAAATAGTAATGAATGTATTGCAGTAGACAACGCAGTGACATGACGATAAGCTTAACAGACATAGCTATTCGGGCGCTGTGCGTATAGATATCGTGCTAGTCCGAGATGATGGAGCCTAAATGCTTGCTCGGAATCTAG
This sequence comes from Eurema mandarina, assembly GCA_018238005.1. NCBI lineage: Eukaryota > Metazoa > Arthropoda > Insecta > Lepidoptera > Pieridae > Eurema > Eurema mandarina. The sequence continues at coordinate 13,157 of DWAJ01000605.1, forward strand.
TTCTATCCCATTGGCGAATGTTCACAGTTGAGTTGCATAACATTAGACACTGTTGGCATTCCAAAATGCAATCAGGCGAATCTGTTTATTGCGAGAATTCTACTCATGTTACTCTTGTAATGCGTCATTATTATTTTTTGTAACCTATCTTTTTGAGAGAACAAAAGTATATTAACACAAAATTTTAACATAAAATTTTTTTCTTAATGAAGCACCTAAAAATTAATCAGCAAACGACATCATTTAAAAAATGAAATACTTTAGAGTCGATGTTTTGTAATTTTAAATGTGTTGACATATATATGTATATAATATATAGTCAAAATTTTCAAGTAGAATAAACGAAATTCGTAATAATGCACGAACTCAGTGTAAATGACTTATTTATAAACGGGCACAAGCTTTTCAGAACATGTTATATACAGCATTGAAAAGGAACTCAATATCAACAACATTTTGTTTCCCAGTGTGTTAATTTTAATGGGCGAAGTGACATATGACGGCTTGCCAACATTATGACGTAGGTCAGTTTGAAGACGGTCCAATATAAGGTTGAGGGATTGAATCATAACGCGTTATTTACCACCTCGATTGACCACAATAGTTAATTGTAAATAGACTTTATACTATTGCCTTTCTTAACAAAATAAATATTCTACCACCAGCGTCAATGATAATAAATGCGATAAAATGTTAAATAACTAATTACAGTAATTTTATGACATGACAGGTCGGTTGTTGTAAAAACTAAACACAACTAAAAAGCAATGTCGATAATAAAACAATAAAACAATAGTTGGAGTGAACATTTTGGGTAGCTTACTGGAGCGTTGTACCATAATACATTCATAGTGCATATTCTCATGATAGCGTAATATGTCTTGCTATAATAATCTACAATCCTCGGAGAGCCGTAATCAAATCCGGTCGAGGCGAGCGCCCTAATCGAGGCGGGCCACGCTCGACCTACGTCAAATCGAGCAAGTGAACATGACCCGACTGTCACTAAGAGGAGATAACTGTTAACACTTGCACATTTGAACGCGATCCCGTTTTTCATAAGTGAAGAGCGCCTTGAATAGAAAAATTGTTGCCATTGTTCATGAATAATTTTAAATACTGATATCTGATTTTTGATAGTCGTTATCAGTAATAATTTAGTTGAACAAAATAAGTTTTATGTTTATAAAACAATCTATCATTCTATGTGGTAAGGTGAAGCATAAGGGTAAAGTTGAAGGGTCGTATGGTGTTATGGAAAAATCCGGTTCGATAGTAACAACATTATAACATTATCAGTATTATTTTTGCGGAATATCGTTTTATGACGTTCAGACCACATAATTATTTAAGTTATGGATATATTTTTGCTATCAATTCATGTGTTAATATAAGGCCATGATATGATTTGAAATTTTATTTCGGGTTCAATTTCTTTGTAAACCGCTCCGATTCCATCTACGTGTTAGTATTTTGCATATAATATTTATTTAACAAGTTTAATAAAATAATCAATTTTAAATTATTTTTAATTACTACTTTGCTTACTGGCTTTATATAGAATATTTTTATTTCATAATCTAATAGAAACCTCTTTAAATGAATTAATTTCAAATGTTTTTAGATAGACTACAACATGGCAACAAAACAATTCGCCGGTGAATCCCCATACACAATTGCTGAGAAAAATGCTCCTAAAGCCGACTGGGTCTTTAAAGAGTACCTAAGTATATTTTTGCATTTATAGTTTTATGCTCTGCGTTTAAATCTGCTTGTATTATAAAAAAACCTATCATTTTTTAGATTTATTGACAAAGTAAATTTAGTATCTGATAAGCCGACGGACAAAGCTCCACTGGTCGCAGCTCTTTTTGGATGCGGTCGAGCTGGCACCATTCACTTGTCTAACATCGTACGGAACCCACGAGTTATCCTCAAGTACATAGTCGATGATCGTAAAGAACTATTCGATGAGCTGAAAAGCTTCTGGAAAATAAGCGACGACGTCATTTTCTTAACCCCTAGCCAAAGTGAAAAAGTTTACAAGGACAAGTCGTATGTATTACAACTAACTATTTATGAACTATAAATATTTATCATGTATATGTTGTCATGCTAATAACATCACGTTTTTCAGAGTTTCGATTGCTTTTGTAAGTGCTCCCACATTCGCACATAGAGACATTGTCGTCAACTGCATTTCGAACGGCATAGATGTATTTTGTGAAAAACCCATTGCTCAAAGTATGCCAGAAACTAAAAAATGCTACGATGCCGCAAAAGCTAAGGGACGCGTTCTGTATGCAGCGTTTAACAGAAGATTTGATCCGGCGTACCGTAACGTGAAATCCAAGGTTAGGGAAGGAACCGTGGGCCATGTTCAAGTACTACGAGTCACGGCTAGGGATTCTCCTCTACCTTCAATCGACTACTTGAAGAATTCGGGTTTGTATTCATTAAGAGCCTGTACAGATATATAATTACTACCAACGACAATATGTTAAAACTATTCACGTGCATTTCAGGTGGCGTCTTCCACGACTGTCTTGTTCATGATTTCGATATGGCTTGTTGGGTATTGGGAGAGCTGCCAATCAAAGTTCAAGCTACGGCCACAGCTTTAATTCCAGAGATCAAGGCTATAAACGATTTCGACAATATTGCTTACCTACTAACATTCCCATCAGGAACCATCGTCATTGGAGATAACAGCCGATACAGCGCTTTTGGATATGACCAAAGACTTGAAGTTTTTGGAGACAAGGGTGAGCTAAAATTCAAAACTTTAAACTCAATTTATATGGCATAGAACTTAAATAATTAATAAACATGTTTGTATATCCCAGGAATGATAAAGGTAGACAACGAAAAACCAGCTCCATCTACTGATTATGTAATTGGACACGAAGGCTACAAAACACATCCAATCTTTTATTCCTTCCCATCCCGTTACAAAGTTTCCTACCAACATGAAGTTGAACACTTCCTGGATGTTATACAGTGTAAGTTATAAAAATATTTTGAATAGTCTTAAAACAGATTATGCATTGTAACAGACCCACTTCACATCAAGAAAGTAAATTTATTGTAACATACGCATTGTATCATTTATTTTAATATTAAAAATACATATTTAAAATAGTAAACCGATAAAATTATCTACAACGCTCGACCATTTTTCTATAATGAGACATTTAAAACTTATTATTACAAAGATAAAATTTTACTATCATAGTTATTAAGCTTTAAAGAATTCCAAATAAAACCAAATCACTTATTCTGAAGGTTGATGTTTATGCTTATATTATTACCTACTTTATTTTCAGTCGGCGAACCTCAAGACGTAAACAGCTGGCAGGTTCTCGCCGTCAGCAAGATCGCCACCGCTGCAGAAGAAAGTGCCCGCACCAACAAGGTGGTGGAAATTGACTGGAGCAAAGATGGCATTCCTCCCGTATACTCTTAAATACACATTGACATATAAATAGAAATTGGCCAAAAACGAATTATAAGCAACTTTACGTATCATTTTTGGTTTTATTTAATCATTTTCGTGACACCGAGTACCATACATATTGTCATGTCATAGAAGGTTAGAATTAACACTATTTTTTAAAACACTATATTATAAAAGGTTAAATTACTTATCATCATTCTGAGATGTAACTAGAAAAGATTCATCCAAGCAATATAATAATTTTTCATACCAAACTACAAAAAGACAACGCATTTAGAATTTATCACTCAATTTAATCATATTGAAATTTTGTACATGGTTTCCCATAATCTCGCCGATTTATCAGTAAATAGAATCCACGCGATATCAGTAAGCTGCACTCAATACCTGTCTACTATTCGATATCCACTATTCAGTAATTGAACATGTGCAACGTTAATGAAATTTTCTCCTAACGCGGGATGCCACAACACCAATGTCTGTGTCAATATTACTTGCATTATTCTAGCGATTTATTATATTTTGGGCTATTTGTTTTCGTTCTATCGCTTCAGAAAATAATTAAGTAACGTTTTTAAAATATGTTTATTTTTAATATTATTTACAATTTTAATAATACGCATATTTTTAAGAAGATAGAGTTATTCAAGAAGGTTTATATGTATAATGCATCTATAATATATTCGTGCGAAACGGATCAGATGGCTAATTTTTTATTAATTACTCTATAAGAAACACGAATAATACGATTAATACAAATAACATAATAGTTTTAAAAAATCCTTTTTTGTAAAGCAATAGCTTTGCGCATTGTTACGCAACAATTTATGAAATGTCTCTTTCCAGTATGTTTCGAATAGCCCTAATAAATTGTTCTTCCCGCGTGTAAATTCTTTGTGGATTAATATCGACAACGTACTGCAAGAAGTTTCAAAGCTGCCACGTGAACAAACTTAACAATGAACTTGGATACCTCATTATCTACCCATACCTTTGCGTAGTTACAACTGTGCACAAAGTTTACAGACTAACTGAAGTATCTGAAATTAGAAGGACAAAAAGTTTTAAAGAGCTCTCGTTATAAACACAGTTTCAGTTTCTTCAATTGACACATTTTAATGTCTTTTTTTATTATTGACTAGATTTGTTTTACCAACCCATCACACAACGTCACAAACACGTTTCTCTTGTCACGACACTCATTTATAGAATTTTTTAGAGTTAAGATAATTTGTAATGTGTAAAGCATTGCTTTGGAAGTCGACTGTACAAGCGATACTACTTACACTATTATTTTTAAAAATAGTATTGTCATAGTATTTCATGCTTATATTAGATTAACGAAAGTTAGACAAACGTCGAGAGCTTTAAGCCTCTGGCGTTCCTACTTGTCCAATGGAAAACAAAAGTCATTTAGTGCCTACAATATATCCGTTGTTTAAACTTTAGGGCATGGGAGCTGTATTGTTGATATAACTGCTTACGTACTAATAAAATATTAGATGTACAGAAACTCCGCTTACCTTCAAGTATGTTATTCTCTGTGAGATGTATTTGGGGTGTAGCCGGTAGGTTTTACTTGCAACATATATTTTGCCACATAAATCATAACTTTATTTCCTCTCGCTCAGTAGACGCCGCGCGGGATCGAGGCGCGAGGTGTCTTTGAAACGGCATTAAGAGTTCTTCGCTACACCACAACAAAGGAGTACGAAATTAAATTAAGTAAAGATGGAACAGCGAGACGTAGCGATGTTTCGAAGGTATTAATTCTGTGAAATATCCGATTTAATAAGCGTCTCTATAACTAAATTAGCTATCCTTTATGTAGCACGATAATTGTGTTTTGTAGGCGAGATAACGTGCTGTTAATGGGTGTAAATGAACATAATAGAACAGTAACGCTTGCTCATTTAAGACGTTTTTGCAGTCCCGTATAGCAATTAGCGCCCGCTCCCTAAACAAAAGGTATGAATTTACTGTTTAGGTTTCTCGGCTTAAGTTATTTAAGTGCTCGCGAAACGGACGTTATTCACGTGCGAGATGCGGGGAATGCAGCTCGCTACGACGATTTATCATGAATCTTTAATTAAAGTTTAGTTACTACTCGCAGCGCCGCGCTCGGCTTACAACAATATGCTATCAATAAGATGTATTCTTCATGCTCATATTGTTTATTATTTTAAAAAACTTAAGTACTGATTTTAAATAAAATATGCGTTTTCAGAATACTGCAATTTTAACTGTTTCCCAGTATATCTAGGACGGGTATCTAGGAGGTTATCCTTTATCACCTAAAATATATAATTTTATAAAGGAAAAAGATAAATTCTATTTTAAAAACCATTTAAAGCACTCCGAAAAAGTTTATGTAACTTTACTTATTTCCGGGTAGTAAAGCATATTGTCAATGAAGAATTGAAGCCGTTCATTGAATTACCATTAAAATTTCGCGGCTGCGACTAGTTTGTCAGATCTGCTGAAAACGTGCTTTAAACCAAAATTAAACAACAAAGTTTCAAGTTATTCTGAGCTTGTTTATAACACAATTAAGTACTTCTGTCGGTTTGTCGGAAAGATTTAATTATTAAATTTCGTGATTATTTCTTTCGGCATACCAGATTATTTTACGTTTGAATCAATGAAACAATAAAAGTATTTATTGAATATGATAATATATTTCAATTATAAGTTTACTTTTATATTAATATGTTCATCATATATGTATTTACATTTGTAATATTAATCAACAATTTTCCTTTTTCAACAATAATGCATTTTAAGCTTCATACAAAATAATTTTAGCTGGTAAAAAATAAAATAAATAAGCTTTAGAAGCAAATACTATTATCAATTCCAGATTTTCTATTACATAACTAAAATATATTTTATCTACAATCATAGTTTTCTATATAATAATATTTAAACAAAAATTATGAATATTTCATATATGTTTAATATGTCTGCGTCGAACTCTCCTTCTATCGCAAAGAATTTGACACATTATCTTAGTTAATATTGTATTAACATTTGAACACCTCTATAGCTCTATATCTATACCTATCACAACACCGTGTTTATACATCCTTTACAACACTGAAGAAAATTGCAATAATTCAGCCAATATATATTCTTAATTGCGACTCCAAAAGGCACTAGTTATTAATTATATGTACCTATTTTGATACGTTTTGTGGTCGTTGTACGATGAACATTTTGAATAATGAAAACAAAACTGATCAACTTTTTAATTGTTATCTTGTTTTTACGTGAAATTTTGAATGAAGTATAAACAATTGAAAATATAACAAGTTAATATTACAAATTGAAAAAAATATATTTGTAGAAGTACGTTTATACAGATATAAGACAACCGACGACGTGCCCTCTGAAATATAAGTTTATCTACTTACAAAACCATCTCACACCTAAAGCATTTGAATTCTAAAATTTTGCTTTATACACTGTATATCCAACAACTAACTATTTTGATGTAAGAAGATACTAGAATATTTGTATTATCTTACTATATACTTTGGTCATAGATTTATGAAATATCAGGTAGATATTATTTTAATTAGGTAGGTGTGCATTGCAATGTTCGTTTTTGTCGAGACAAACAAATGCTTTACTGTGCCTTATAGACAAGTTGCTTATCTATTATGACAAGTTGTAAATGTCTGTTAAGTATATTTACAAACAAACAATATTGTATTCTTTGTGCAGAACAAAAAATAATAAAAACCGATAGCCATTATCACACAGAAATATCTTCTTACATCGTATTAAGAACTGAATTAAAACATCATCGGCAAATGAGGCTTTCCTCTCTGGCCGCGCAGACCCCGTGCGGAGAGGCCAGGAACAGTTTGCCGTTTGCGCACGCGCATAGCTGGTAGATGTTTTGGTGGTGCGGGTCGTGCACATGTGGCGACGACGGCGGGAGGGGTAAAGCCGATTTAAGCTTTGGCATGTATATGCTTGGCGCATCTAATCTTATCTGAAAGTGAATGAGAGTCGTTGCAAATGGGGATTCTAATTCTTATATAGATTACAATCTATATTAATATGAATCAAATTTAAAAAAATATTTATTTTTACAATGTACAATGTAACGGTTTTAATAAAATCACTGAAGATATCTGCTCGAACACAATTGAAAAACAAAATATGAAATGGCGAACTCGTATTGAACTGTATATCATTTTTATTGCGAACGAAAAGGAACAACTGTTACTATAATGTATGTTTGATAGTGTACGTGAGGGCGGCGCGCCGTCCCACAGTCCCCGAGTCAGCACTTACCGAGCCGGCGACGGACCGCAGCCGGAACGTCGTGAGGCAACTGGCGCTGATGTCACCCGCGCGGGACTCCAGCGATATGCTCTGTGCTGCGTGCATTTCTAATGAACGCGTCGGTGACTCCAGCCTGTTTATTTCGACAAATTATATATTTTCATTATATACATAAATGTCTTAAGACTTACTTTTAAATGTAAAAAGTATAAAGTACTCAATACAATCTTTATGCTAAGTTTAAGGGACTTGAACAGATCAAAATCTGGCGAGTTATCGGTGTGAACTTACATCAGTTGTTTGGAAGGCGGCGCTTTAACGAGCGGAGTTTGCACGGCGGTGTTGAAGGAGGCGCCGGCCGGGCTGGCCACGAGCAAGTTGTCGGCGCCCACGGTGACCGCGTCCTGCCCCGCGCCGAGCAGCAGCGTCCCGCGCGCGTCACGTACTTCTAACCGCCCTACGTTCACTTCCAGGCGATCGTGACCTGTCGCCGCCGATAACTACGTTTATCTCTTGTAATATCGCAACTACTCAACACTTATATCTTGGAAAATGTTAGACACTTGGGATTATGTTGAATACTACTAACGTCTACGATTTCTGTTGCGATAATTATATTCTTAAATTACTTACCTAAGAAGAGTCTACTCTGTACGATGCCGTGAACATCTCGAGTAGAGATGGTAAAATTTCTGGAAGATTCGATTGATATCGGGTGGCCGCGACGGGACTTCACGCTTGACGCCAACAGTGAATCCAGCACCAGAGCTTGACCGAGAAGCTGTAGACCACCTGGGACAATCCGGAGCTGGCCCATTCCTTCCTGAGTTAAAAAGTAATGAAACAAATTAATAAAATTTACATACAGTGTATTACAATTAAGTCGTAATTTTAATTGGTATAAAATCTAATCCTGACAGTATATATTTTATGTAATTGAAATTTACATATTACATTATATCAATGAAATATTAGTAAATGAGATTAATCACCGAGTTAAAATCCAACACTTTTAAAATCCAAAGTGTCAAAGCGAGATTTATGATCATCATAAACATGAGTGCCATGACAAGAATGTAAAGGCATTTCTTCCGCCACCCGTAAATGCCAACTTTGAATTGGCTATTATAACTGTTCCTGATCGAGTCCGCCATTGTGTCCCGGGCCGCATTGTTGTTCAGGATTGGCTCCGGAGTGATCTTGTCGGCATAAGGAATCCTGAAAGGAAAATATTGCTTGTAAAACGATATGACGTTTCATTGCCTCCGGCGATCTGCAAACAGACGCCATTTCATTTGATACTATTACACACACATTCGAATTAATAGATCGAAGGGCTTTTTTGTTATACACTAATTGGAATAAAATGTTATTACAGTCAAAAATATATTAGTTACTTAAAAATACCTACAGGAGCTTAAAAAAGTATATTATCACATTCCAAATTATTAACATACGTGCAGTCATGTTTGCTCTGAAAAGAAATGACGTAGAGCCTTCATCAACACGAAATATAAAAATTTATATTCCCTTAAAAACTTATTTAATAATTTAAATTTGACTTTTTAGAAATCTGTTTTGTTATTTGCAATTTCAATATAGCAAGACATTTCAAACAAGCAAAACATTATTGGACACAATATCATGGACTATGATACATCATTTACGAGGAGAGCGCTCTTTGAAACACATCTCTCTTGCATAAATCATAACTTTATTTCCTTTAGCTCAACAGATCGCGGCGCATTCCACTTTATTTTGTATAGAAAATACAGATCTGGCTCCTTGAAATTAAATAATTGAGAATACTGGATGTTTTACGTTTAATCTGCAGTGCAGATACTAGTTGTCGTTGTGTAGTCATGTCTCCTATAAAATTATCCGATTAAAATTATTTTATTGCGAATTAGGAGTAATTTATTATGATACCATAGACAAAACAATAATATTAAACCGTATACGCCGTGTCTGAGGCACTAAGTTGTAGAAACATTGCAACAAATATTATAGGGTTTAGACCAAATTCTAAAATTTAACTAGCTAGATATTAGATTGTGGTATTATAAACAGCAACACATTTGCATAACAAAACTCTGCAATACAGAACTGTTGCGTCGAGGAGAAATAAAAATTGTAGTTTTATTCTAAGCCGCGCGCGGCATCAGTTGGGCAATGTGCCTAATATACAATAGTCACGCGAAGTAGTTTAGATTTAAAGCCGTGATCGGTAGTAAACGCTTACCGTGAATTTTATTCTCTTTTAAATGGTCAACCACGAGTTTAACATCCTTCATAATCTTATTTTTTTTTTGTATTGAATACAGCTTTTAGAAAAATAATGTAGGTCAAATCGTACTGAATATATTGACGTTTGACCAATTAGGGTAAGTCCTACTAGATTTAAATCGCTATTTTTAAGCTGAATTACCAATGAAAAGCGCATTTATATTCATGGATTGACTTCACACTCTTGTTAATTCGGAATTTTAACGATGCTTTTTATAAAATATTCGAGCATGCGTTGCTTTCGGTTCATTTTTAGTTTATCATAACATTTATGTGTAATATTGAATTTTCAATAGAGCTTCTCCCTTAGTACGAATATATTTTAGTAAGCTTGAGTTTTTTTATTTATTTATATCGATGATAAAATAAAAATATACACGAATTGATAGCCTTTATCGCTGAACTAATCTGACTGACCTTAAATGACGTATTTACAATATATTTTCATTAAAAAGGTATCTATTTAAGATCTATACCACGTACGTGTATTGTATATTCAAAAACACATTTGTAGTACTAAAGTGGATAGCGTCAGCAAAAGCTATAAATTCACAAGGATTGGGGAGCGACAGGAGCATTGTACAGTGAAAAATTCTAGCACACGTTCTCACCGCGACATGCAAGAATACTGTCCACCTCGCACACAATTCTATTTCAACTATTTTTATTTGTACACAAACCACAATGACATAACAAATCGCTGTTTGTTCACACTTTAACCTCATTAAACATGATAAACCCATTAATTTTAATAGTAATACGGATGGACCGTATTACTATAAAAAATATGGTATGGAATAAAAAGTGAATGATAATAAACACAGAGATAATTAAGATTTTACGAGCGAGTTGAATTACGATAAAATAATATAAATCAGCTATGATAATATTATCTTATCAACCATACTTATGATTTTAAATTATTTAAATAACATTATTAGTTAAATTTTCAACCATTAACGAAAGCTAAATTTGGAACGTGTAGTAATAATAAGTTATCTGACACCTCATCACTATACAGAAAACTATAAAATTTAAGTAAAGTTTGGAAGTATATTTTACTTAATTCTAAATTAAATTTAAAATATAAACAAGATGTGAAAGTAAAGAAAAACTTGAGAGGCAAGGCCGTTGAGCTCGTAGTGCTCTGTTTATCTCCCGGTCCAGCCTCGCAACACGTTTGGGGGGTTTACGTGGCATTAGAAATCAATTACAACAATATCTCCACGACGCCCACACGTTTTCCTTTTTATATTCTTGAAATAACTACCTGCTATAAAGGAAGTATAAAATTCATTCAATGGATTTATTTATTTTTCGTTGATTGATAATATATACAATATGTCCACCAAATACTTAACTCTATATTGGAATTAATAGTGCAACATTCAAATATGATTATTATTATTATTGTTAATTTTCCACATAGTCTACAACTATTACTTAATGTAAAGTTTTCTAACGCTATCTAATATATGATTACCTACTTAGTTGTTTCAACCATAAATATTCAATACCCGTCACAGTTTTTAAACCTTATACAGTAATAAATGCACAATTATATTCTTCATTGAATATATTACCGCTCGTGAAAAAGTATCGAGTATAACACATTATTGAGATAAAAGGTATAAATGAGGTGGAATCTAATAAATTTACCGCGCGGAAGCGTAAACGATGTACGTTTTCAGGCACGTAGCCGTCTCGTAGCCCGTAGCCCGTAGCCCGCAGTCCGTATAGCTCGTAGCTCGTAGCGGCAGGGCGCGTGCCGCAAATGAGGCATATTAATCATCTCCATCAGGGCAACTCGACTTCTGAGCTTCCCTCGCTTCTAGATACGCCTTAATAGGACAAGCGATTCCTTTTACTGAAATGCTATTTTGTCAGATTTATTTCGTTTTCACTATGTTCCATAAAATATATGAATAAATTGATTAATTCTACGGTAGTTTAATCTCACTTGATATAATACGATACATAACATCTTTTTTTTTTTTGAAAAAAAATATTACTTGAACTAATAAATAATTCGGTTCATTCAACATTATGATTTGATTTACCAAAAAATTAAATAATCATAATTAAAAAATAAATAAATCACAATTTCCAATATTTCGTTTATTTGACAAAATGTTGCTATCACTGTAAGTAAAGAAAAAAATAAACTAAAATACGAAGGCAAATTTCATGTGTATTAATAAGATTCATAATATTATTAAAAGACCAGGAGCTTTTAACTTTTAAGGGGATTTGATGAAAAATATAATTTCGCGCGTAACATCACATCCATTTTGTTAACCATTTTTACGGTTTAGTGCTTGTACCGTGAAATTACAAGCGTTTTATATGAAAACTGAGGTAGAATAGTTGAGTAGAGAGTGCTAATTGAGCGTTTCACCGCGCCGCATCGCACATCATACCACCGGAATGTTGCGGCAGATGCATTCGTTAGCAATATTCCGCTAACGAACCAAACTAATAGCCATTAACTTGAACAACATAGCACTTGATGTGCACCGTACATGAGTGCAGATGATTGCTGATTTGTTTCCCGCTCAGAAACACTTGAAGCCGGATAATGAATCCAATTTGATTGAAATGATACCGCTGTATGTATGTGTCACACGCGTGTATCGGCACTCATAAAACAGAAATAATAAATACCACTCCAGAGAGCGTTGAACGATGACAAATGGTTAAAATTAACTTTAGCTTGAAACATTTTTATAACTATATAATATATAATGCTACATTGTAATACAATTGAGTATTATATTTAGCAATGTAAGTTTAATTGCAATCGTTGTTTCATTAGTTATGCACAGCAATGGTCTATAGCGTCGATCGTAAATCATATGCATCGCGTTCTTCATTCGTGACGAGGGGCCGTTGTAGCAATGGATATTAGAGTCAGTGTAGTAAACCAATTCTCTTAGCAATATGCACAGCAATCATTTAACATGTACATATATGTGACATTATTTTACTCAAACTCGTTTAAAAATCATTATTTTTAAATATGTGAATTTAATGACAATCAACCGGCTTCAAAAATGCTAAAAATTGTATTAAACATATAATGGGTCTATTGCGTAGACATATTTTAATCAAGACTTCCTATTAAGCCATTTTTTATATTTTATAAAGCACCCTTTCTAAATTTTTAGTTCTGTTTGAATGTATATTTGATGTAGAATTGTAATGTGTAATTTATATTACATGTACATGATGAAAACGATATTGTTTAAAAAAAACAAATAGTAAATCATATTTTTTAACAACAACCAAACCACTACTCTATATTAAGTTTCGTATCATACTCGTAGATCTTTATTAAAACCTCCACAACGTAAACCATCATACATAGTTTAAGCATCACCGTTTGAAAGCTAGTGCACACAATTATATATTCCATAAATAACGAAGCAAGTGACTGTGAGCTAACTGGCTCATGGCAGTGTGAATTAGATGAAAATCCAAATACTATTAGTGTTTACGGTTGCACACAATGCCTAAAGTTACTCTGTCGTATGAGAATGTTGCTCCAACACTGCATGTAATATGTTGTATTTGGTAATAAGTCCTACTTGATACATTACTCTACTCAACTATCTAATATTGGTATAGGTATCAATTTCATAATATATTTAAAAAAATACTTTCTTAATTCTACACAGACTGGATAACGTAATGTCTTTAGAACACACATTAAGATTAATTACTCCGTCTCTTCGCATTACCTTAAAATAAAAAGCACATAGAACTTCTAACTTTAAATTGTGGGAGTTAGTCGGAAAGAAACAAGTTTATCTCGTTATGTACTTATTTGCGTAACATTTCTCGCCGACTTTAAGTCGGTTGCTAGCAAATTGCATTTGGATTAAGGCCACAGTTTACATTTGAAATTTTATGTCTGGTAATTATCATAACCCCTTGCTTTCCTGATTACAAAAGAATGATCGTTTATAACAATAAATAGATATATAAAGATTTTAATAATAAGTGTACCATATTTAAGTAAATCTTAGGATTTACTGTTCTTTAGACTATTAAAATAACCAACAAACTGCTATTTCATTGCATTACAGTAATTTATAAATATTATTTATGATTTATCTGTTTATTATAAGATTATAGAATAACCAAAGATACTTAAATTAAAATAGAACTCGTATTAAATAAAATTTACATTCGCACTGGTGAAAAATAGGAAATGTTAAAAATGAAAGCAATAAAAACGTGAACCGTGACAATTTTTAAGCTAGTTTCGCGGTCGCGGGAGGTTGTTTATTGGCGCAGTAAAATAAAAGCTTAAACGAGTAAAGCAAGCATGGGGCTGTGTAGTATTTCAATTAAGTTTCTCATAACATGTGTATGACACGAAGCGTACCTGTATAGAGAGATATGGTGCAGCGAATAGGCACAGGGCGTCATGTTCGGGTTAATACCTCGCCTGAGAGACATGTTAGGCCGGCTCAGCGAAACGTCAAAGGCAAATTGAAAATTAATTTATGCTTGCAAAATTTCATAAAGCTTTCACAAATTGTAAATCACTCAGGTGAAACTTCAAATCCCAAGCACACAGAGAAGACGTGACAAATTATACGTAACAAGTAGTTCAAGCGATTTGATAAATATCAATTTCATGAATGTTTTACTGGCGTTTTACTCGTGCTCAATATATAATTTATTTTAATTTAAATATAATATTCTTTTACAATACTATTACTACTACTACTATATACTGCACATACTACTTTTATTCTAAAAAATCAACCATATTTGATATATGTACCGATAGACACCTTTTTTGGTTTTGATGTATTGACATTTTAAAATTACTACAGCCACACCAGTTTTAAAGTATATGCTATTAAAACAAACGAATATGCACATAATAAATAGGCGATCACGAGTATAGGCAATGGAGTTGAACGCGCGGGAGGACTCAGAAAGAGTCGTAAATACTCCACTCACTTATAAATTAGGATCATAAAGCAGTTGCCGAAGTTTGTTAGCGTCCCGACGACCATAAAACAATGCTTACGTCTCGGAGGGATACGCTTGTCTACCCCCTTCTCGATCTTTCAATTTGCTGGAATTATTATAATGTTGCATTGTTTATGTTCATACTTAAGGAACACAGTTGCTGTACACATCTCTGAACGACTATTTTAAATTCTGAATTGTACATCATTTTGTCTTTGTAAGCGTGTCAATTTAAGCTTTTGCACCAACTATTATAACAACTAAAGTATGGATATATATACTTTCGTTTAACATTAAAGTTTTAAGTTGTAGATGTCATAGATCTAGTTAATATAATATTAAATTACAGCAATTCGATTAATTCGTATCATTTACAATGTTTATTATAAGGTTGTATTTCTAAAGTGCATAGATTTCTTTTAATAAAATAAAATTATTTCACTTGGTGGATATAATCTATGAGAATTAAACGTTTCATTTTCATACTGTAATTTTTCTTCTATAAAAATTAATAATGGATTTGTTTTTTATCGCTTTAGTTAAAATAATTTGATACTAAATACTTACTAACGACTAGTGGCATAAAGTGACAATGAGGGACCCAAATTATTATGTTTATTCTTATCTTTATAGTTTTTGTTTCTATTTTGCAATATATCTAAGTTTCTAGTAATAAAATGAACAGCAAACGTCTTTATATCAACTAACAATTACTAGCAACCAATTTTAAAGCCTAACATCGGAAACGTCAAAAAAGAAAGAGTTAATAATTAAAACCGAATTAAATTTAACGGCCACTGACATTTATAAAAGGCCAGAGCATAATTGCATTACGAATTAATGAGACGTATTTAAACTTCTCTCGGTATTTCATTGATTAACGCCTGATAAATTTTAAACTGCTAGTTTTTTAAATATTTTAAATTCCGCCAACATTTATTTCATATTACCACTTAATATATCTAACATACTTTTTGTACACTGTACACTCTTCCTATCTTCCAACAGTATAGGTATTTAGAAGTAAAATAGCATCCGAAAACGATTACTGCAGCAGCAGCAAATATAAACATTTCCAGTTGGAAACTAACACTAACGAATAGAAAATCAATGATACTTCATCACTCGTGTCGCATATGTGAGTTAAAGTGTTCGGAGCTGGTGAAATCGTATGGAAGTAATGCAGAGGCGAGTTGCCGCAGACACTTTACTTACAGCACTTGAAGTTTGTTCAAAAGTTGCCGGCCGACTCATAAACTCAGCGACAACGACAACTTAACTTTTGCACGTCTTAGCTCAACTCGGCGATGCACTGATTTGAATGTATAACTTTATTATTTTCTACATACCTAAGGATAGTTATTTTTCTGAATCTTATTTCAAATGTAAATTTTCTTGTAAATATATTAACGCAATGTAAGGTGCAAAGATTAATTCCAAATTTATTTGTGTAAGGTAGTTAGTCATTTTCAAGTCTTTTCAATACTAGTGAAAAATACATATTCATAATTTATCGTACGATTTGGCTATATTCTTTTACGCCCGGTATTAATAATCAATCCAATCCAATTTTTTTGGATTGAAGATCGAAAATAAAAACCAGATAAGTAATAAAGTGTGCCAATAAGATATCCACGGATTGAAATAGCAATCTTAAAAACCAAGCTATCTTTGAGAGGACGGATCGCAAATTTTCGATTGACCTCTGTTCGGAAATGACAGTTTGAGCGTGTCAATAACATATCTGTTGAATTTGACAGTTGCTTTGATCGGTGAAAACAATCTTAATTCTAATCTTAGAATTTTGTCGGATTTCGCATTGGTTTACAGATTTTTCTTGTTAAAAATGGCAGAATGTGGTGTTATTCAACCTTCTTTGTCGTCTTGCATATTCTATAGCTATTAAATGATAAAAACGTTGACATTGTCACTTTAATTCATACTGTAATTTTAATAGAATAAAGCCAATATATCTTGGTTTTTCGTTTCATTTATCATAACACAGTGTCGATATTCTCCAGTGATAGTGACAGTGATATGGAGGTTCTGAGGGATTTATCAGATTGGTATAGTACAGATAGTGAAGCGAGCGAAGAGTTATGTTGACGCGCTACTTCAAGGAGACTGAA
>DWAJ01000606.1:0-30289 GCA_018238005.1 Eurema mandarina
AATGTGATGAACTTGTATAAATTTGGTGATGGTTGGTGTTGTCGGTTTTGTTTTTAATTAAAATCGAATGAGGTTTACACAAAAATGTCCCTTTTCGATTTTTTTCGAGTCGATTGTGAGATTTCAATGTATTTTGCATGGCGAGTCTTCATTTCCAGAAATTTGAATATAAGTTAAGCTTACAAAGCTTATAGGTATCATTGTTATATGAATTATTATTTGAAAAACCTCGTCATATTAAATGTAGCAATACCTAGCTGTTAAAATGTTTAGAAACAAAACATGCATCTATCCAAATTATTGAAATAACATAATTTAAATGCAAAAAAGTACTTTATAAATTTGCCTGGTAATATCATTTATAATAATCCATACTTAATATTATAAATGCGAAAGTAACTCTGGCTGTCTGACTTTCCATCACACTAAAATTACTGAACCGATTAGAACGAAATTTGGTACACAGATGGTCTAGAGCCTGAGTAAGAAAATATAATAATAAATAATACGCTACTTTTTAACTGGAAAAAGGGTTAAAAGGGGGTCAATATTTAGTATATGAAAGTCCACGCGGACGGAGTCGCGGGCAGCAGCTAGTTAGTTATAATTGTGTAGAATTATAACAGATCAGCTGTAGCTAACAAAAACCGTTTAGGAACAATTGATTCTAAATTTAAAATACTTGTCAGTTGCCATGAAAATTAAAAAAAAGAATCCACGCATGAATCCATCAAACCTTCTTTCGATTTACTAGAAAAAAAATTATAAATAGACATTTCATACAAAGCACCGCGCCCTCCCTAGTCCACTAACTTATTCACCCAAAGGGAACATTGTCAAGATTGTTGTAACGAGACAAATCTCAAGAAGACTTGTGACGAGTTGAATTCCTTTTATTTTTATCTTGAACTCCCGGCGGACTGAGACATGGCATTTCCTTTGCTATCACTTCTGTGAATCTTTTAATGCCATGACTTGAGCCGTTAATAAGTACTCATAGAACAGGACAAAAAGGTTTAAGCTTAAGGAATTTCTTAGGTAATTCAACGGTACTGACAATGGTTGGGTTGAATTTTATTCTTATATAATATACTGATATTTAAAAGAAATAAGAATTGGTATATGTAGGGAGGCTTTCTGGATCGATCAGACTCGTTCTAAAAAGTCTTTAAGCAAATTAAAAAAAAAACGAATTTTGTGATTTTTATAGGTTTTATAAAAAAAAAAACAAAAAAAAATATGCGTAAAAAGTAGCTGTACCCTATCATTTTCTTTTTTTATAAACGTCAATGACATCTTTAAAATAAATCGTCTTCAACTTCTCTTATTTAAAGTTATACGTTGAGAAGAAATGGTCTTCTTCTCTCTTTCTCTTATAAAATTATGCGTTGAGGAAATTTTTGAATACTATTTTATTGTAAATACCTAGTAAAAGTATATAAATTAATTAACGCAATAAAAACAAAATACAAAGCAATACCATAAAATACATTGAATACCCACTCTATTAGCAATGAGCTTTCAAGTCGTGACAAAGAATAATTAAAACTATAAATTGCCCCTAACTAGGGTGTACTCATTTTAATAAATACGACACCGTTAAATTGTCATGCTAATGACACTTTTATGTGACTATAATTGTGAATGGTCTTAATGTTACTTAGTATGAGTATAAATATATTATACAGTATATAAATATAAAATACCACAGGTATTTTATACTTGTAGTATTTAACTTATAGTATTTTGAAATACAAGTATTTTATACTTGTAAAAAAATCAATAATGTGAATTTTCCTAGGCTGCTTTTTAACCCTTTCTCGCGGAAGAATGTCAACCACGTCCACGTGTGCATCCGGGGTGCGGAGGAACCGGTGGGCTTAAGTCAGTTGTGATATTCCGGCAAGTTCGTTATAGCCGCCTCCTTCTTTCTCGAGGAAGACACAGTATCCTTATTATTTTTAACCGACTTTATATTATTTTCATCTCTTAAAAAGGCGTAACAGGTCACAGGCTTAGTTGGGAATACTATAACTCTAATGAAATAAAAATTGTACTCGTCATTCAAATGACCTAATAAATTCATATCAAATGCATGTATCGTGATGACGTACAAGGAGCATACAAGGGTGAACCGTCACTGTATATTGATCTATTTGAGTATGCAATGTTGATTCAAATTATACTGACAGATACAGATCAAGGTATAGTGGTCATAGATCATACATTACACTGCGGACTGGATGATCTTTGACTAAATATAGCTAGTAATTTAGGTACTAGCTTCAGTTTCTAATGAACAGCTCAATGTATTTTCATATAGTTAGTAAAACACACATTCGCTAGGCTATGAGAATTTCGGTTCGTTACTTAAAAAGGGGTTAGAGGTGAATTGAGGGATAGCAAGGTGAAAGAAAGAAGATCCTTCTTAAATGAGGACTATAGATGTATATCATAATACGGCTAGATATCCAATAGGATAGCTTTACGCATAATTAATTATCAAAGAGATCTTGAAATTAATTTTGTAAATTTTGTAATGTTGAAAGGCAAATTATCTAAATCCTATTAAAAACGTATCTATTAATAATTACTAATACAAAGCTACATTAAGTCTCCACTGTCTATCCATGTGTGTGGTTAGGTTTTTCTTTATTGAAACAGGATAGCGCTTGACCACTACTCATCTGATGTTGATTGTTGATTAAAGTTGTGGTCTAAGAAGGAGCTCGGGTACCTGTAAAGAACCTATTCAGTCCTTTTGAAGATCCCTAGATTATATCTTTCAAAGAACACAGGCTCCGGCAAAGAGTTCCACAATTTGATGTTTAAAACTACGCAACGGTTTTTTTATTAAATGTTCAAATTTATATTCACCCTATGATGTACGATAAGGTTTAAATTTATGTCTCTGAAACTGCCGCTCACTAATAGGAATATAAGCATAAGTAGTTAAAAAATGCACCTTCAAAATGAGAAATATTGCTTTATAAATTCAACAATTACGGGGACGCGGGAGTATTTCCAACTTTCCAAATTGTTTGTGGACGACCGACCTGAACTTTGAAAGCTGAATTTAAATTTGTTTTGTTCAAATACTTTCACTTTAATTGTCCGGATTGCGTTAATATGCGGAAGTTATGTTTTTTAAAACGACATTCACAAACATTATGAAACGTATTTAAGTTAAACTTGCATTTCCTCGTTTAATAGAACTTGAGTTGTTAAGAGAACTTTAATAGTAGTAAATAAATTAACACATTACGTTATCATTTATCAGGTGACGCGACAGCTCGTTTGAATCCACTTTTATAAAAAATAATCCTATAGTAAAATTTAAACGAATTTTAAGTAGAGATATTCCGTTATTAACTTAAGACAATAAAACATAGTTAAATACGAACACAACTCAAAATTCAATTACCTAAACTTTTTCCCTTTATTTTCCGATACACATACGAGTATATCAGATCCATCTAAATGTTGAAAATAATGCAAGCTGAAATAAAGCCTATTCATAACGAGATCGATACAATCTCCACTCTGTCATCCAATATCTGATATGGCGATAAGCAGCGCGCCAAATATCACAAAAATCACAACCCTAAAGGCTTCGCTACATCAATAGAGGACGGAGAACGAAGCGACATAAAACGTCTTTTAATTCAGCTATTGTCATTTCAAAGTCAAAGTCAAAGTCAAATATATTTTTATTGAACTAGGCTACACTTAACTTCAAGTGGGCAACAATTTTTTTTTATATAGAATAAAATTAAATCATAACATATACATATATGTGGTACTAAACTTCGGTATAGTTATTCAAATATGTTTTTTTTATCCTTCTACTTATAAGTTTGATTAACTTTTAAATTAGTTCGGTCACTCTACAACTTAAAATTGACCCCTTTATAATATTCAAAACAATTTTTCAATCGCTATTAAGACCTTCTTCAAAAAGATAATAACGACAAAAAAAATATCATCCAAACGCGTAATGCACCCAAGCCTTTATGTAATTTTAGCCAATACTCCATAACCAATCCATCGTGACGTCAGAATAAGCTCAGTTTTTGTTATACTAAAAGTTTAAGGGCGCGCCCCATATGGGCCTTATGTGATGCAAATCTTGTTTATAGATTTATCTAGCTTATGTGCCTAATGGATCGTAAGTCGCTGATAGGATTTTGAAATAGTATCTGGGTTGGTATTCTGTAGTTAAACTATAGTGAGTTTTTTTTAGCAACAAATTTTGGTTAACCATAGAGAAGAACATTCAATATAGGTACTTTTTTGAAACATTACAACTCGATTGGTAATTGACACAGTTTTAATTTTTTTTTACCGAGAAGAAAAATAACGAACAAAGCTGTAGGTTTTAAAATGAATATGAATATGTATGTGAAACCTATAACATATTGTTATTACATATTGTTAATATCTAACTATATAATCAATTATATATTTAATACTAAAGTATATAACGTAGATGTGCCTTACCGCAAAAACATATAAAAAATTCTACATAGAAAATAATAAAACATGTCTTTAATCTTCATCGTTTATAGACGTATTTTTTGGTAAAGGTTTTTCACAAAAACAATTTAATAAGAAATTACATTATCGTATGAAAATTTAAGCAATAAAAACACTATAAAATTCTTAAGCTATGAAAAACCTTCAGATCATTCTAGAATTATGCACACGGCACACTCCCAAAATTTCTCAACTGAGACTAGTTAAAATCCTCCAATCTTCGTCGCTTATAGCCCTTAGTTATAAAACAGCCAGCCTTATCTCAGATGTTATATCAAACAAAGCCCCGCCTTGTATCATATATTCACATTCTAAGGACCCTTTGCTGTCATCCATTTCAAAAGAGATGTGGACCCTCAGACAAAAGCTACGCAAGAAACGATTTAGTTTCGCAAAGTTTTACATGTTATATTAAGACGTAAGATATTGTTTGTAATTTTGAGCCATTCTGATGAGGGATATTAAACTAAAGCTAGTTCTGTATGCGCATTAGTTCGTTAAAACCAGATAGACTTTTTGGCTCTTCTTTTTATTAGAAAAGGCGATTGAGCTGGTCCATCAGCTATTGGTAAGTGATCTTCGCTACTCTTGAGCACTCAAGCTGCCACGAATGTGTTGTCGGCCTTTTTGGGGTAGCTCTTATTAAGTAGGAATTTAAGTCATATGTGTTCAAAAACTACATTGGAAGGATTCCACAAGATTTTAAATAATAGTCCTGCCCTTTGAAAAATGAATAGCTTCCACATTACAAAAACCTGCTTCTTCATAATTTATAAGTACAAAAGTTTGATTTCAATATTCTAGATCATTCCAGAACATGATGCTGCACTGTAATCATAATGCAGGAAGATTTTCCCCCGACACGTTTCGCATCAAAACTTTGTTCCCGAGTATAAAATGTGATTTTGTCCGCAGTGTTCAGTCTCGCGCTTTTGTTGAATGCTTAGACCTTGTTACTATACTTATATCTACGTGTCTATAAGTACGTACATTTAAGTACGTGTATAGTAAGAAAAGATTTTCCTTTTTATTTATTAGTAGTCTATAGGTATTTATATTTTAGAAGATCGAATTAAGATAATAAAATACACGTAACACGAGTTAGGTCTCCATAGTTGTCTACAACTTGAAAATTGTCGTGTTATATTACAACGCTTTTGTCAATGTCTTAGAAGGAATTGTATTACTTTTAAAAAGTTTCTTATAAACCGTCTTTTATAGCCAAAATATATATGTCAAAAGTTTTTAACAAAATATCTCTAGTAAGTATTACTAGTAGATATCTGTTGTTCCATAACAGTTAAATACGCAAAGAAACAAAGATAAATTATCACAGTGACTAGTATATTAGGCAACCTTCATCTAATCCTAGACAAAGCTCGCACAAACAAACCACGTAATACCTTCAATACAAGCAGAAACATCTGATCTCACTTTAAAAGGATCAAAGTATTAACGTCTCACCCACTACACAACTTTCGGTCTGACTTAAGTCAACACGTAGAACAAAGCTAGAATTCTAGGAATTCAAACTGTCATATCTGAAAGGTCTAATATCTTCATCTTCAAAAAAGATTTGATATAATTGACATGTCCTTGGAAATATTATGTTACTTCTAGGAAATATGGAATAATTCACAGAATTCTAGTTTTTTTGGTATAAACTTTTCAAAGCCCATTTTACTTATAACCTCATGTTATCAATATTTCAAGATAATCATAAATATTAAAGGTAGAAGCAGAATTATTGCGACAGTAGGTTGTATTTATTTTTGATTTTTGACTTTCAAAAAGGACTGCATATGCGTGGTGAAAGAAGAAACAGGCTTAGTATCACACGTGTATTAAAATCCGTATTTAATAATCCCTGAAATCTTTATCTGTAAATTCCAAAGGTAAATATCCAGTGGTATTCACAATGCTACAACATCATATTATAACGACTATATAAAACACCCTGAAGGCTCAAAGCTAGCAAAGGCTTTAGACATTAATTCCACAATTTTAGTACAAGGAACGTTTGAGTGAGCAAATAGCAGAAAAACCGAGATATAATCCAATAAGCGATGGTGTGCTCAAATCGTTTCCATGTGAGTGACGATGTTAAACCTAATTAAGTTCTTAGTGACACCGGTTTATGGCGACGATGGCCGCCATTTTACTGTGACGTCATCAATATTTTTCTATATATTCCTTTATTTTCTATATATAATTTTGCATAGACAAAGAACAGTATTTATAACAATAACTATGTATATTGTATATGTGTCCTTTTGGTTGATACATATTAGTGTAATTACTGCCACATTTATTAGTATTTTGTATAAAAGACGAAAATGTGAAATTAATTGTGTCTGTAACGCTAAGATTTTGATGTAAATTGGTAAGTCTAGTGCTTGAAAAGAATGGCCCTTAACGAGAAAAAAGTAAATAAAAAAACTCCGTATTCAAGTGCAGTACCGTCATCTATAAAACATTATAAAAAAACCTATTTTTCAATCTTTCAGAAATGTTATAATATAATACAATGACTTTCATTAATAGAATACACGGTCTACAAATAGATATTAGATATCTTCTTATAAAAACGTCTAGCATTAGAATGACAGTAAAACATTAAATTTATCAACGAAACAACATTATTGTTCAAAAACATTCGCAAAAAATGTATTGCTGAAGTCAACGGGATAATTAATGAGGCCATTTAATTAATCTTTATAAGAAAGCCTGTCTCGTTTCAGCAAAGATGCTATTTTGGTACGCTTTTGTTTTTGCGATACTTATTAGAGCTCTACTCGTATAATAAGTCTTTATAATTAGAAATCTATTAATATTTTAAAACATATTTCCCTTCATACTTTCTTTATCCCATCGACTTTCCACAATTTATTTGTATTCACATATTTTAAAGGCCGGCAACACATTCGTGACTTATAAGCGGAAGAGGTCGCTTAGAATCAAGCGAACCTTCTGATTAGTGTTCTATATCTATTACTGAACCAATTTAAAACATTATAATAGTATTAGAACCCGAATTAGGTACATAAAATTAACAAATGCAAGATAAATATTACGGTGTGGGCTTTTACGCGGGTAAAATCACGGAACAATGTCAAAAAAATTTCAAAATAAAACAAAAATGAACAATCGGTGTTTATGTTTTTATTAACTAAACATAAAATCTATATTATCACATACTTATAAAAGCGCTTTTAATACTTGACTTAATTCTTCTTAGTCGGCAAAAATAATGCCATCGTAGTTATACCTAGAACAAAGTTAAATTTAGTTAGAACTTGAAACACTAGTTAAGGTTATTTAATTAAGTAACCTAGTTTTATGTGCCTTTAGAGCGGAGTATAGCGTAACTTGCTCAGAAAGGCCGGCTACACACTCGATGACAATGCGAGTGTTCGTGGGCGGCGATGATTACTTATCATAATTCATATTGAATTCTAACTGTGTTAATCTTATTTATGCAGAACAAGGTCATGTTATCGATTTTATTAACGTTTTCTTTCTTAGACCCAAGTAATAATTTATACCAAGTAGCAGGAAACATAATATATTATGTATGTCAAAACATGGAAATTTTTATTTGTTCTGTTCACCACTAAAGGGTGGAACTCTCTTATGGTGTCCGTTTTCCTAAGGAATATGGATCTGGGCTCAAATAAATTATTCTTATTTATTGAAAATTGCTAGATCGACAAGACACTTCTTGAACAGAATTTTCGTCTTTGAGTAAGGTTACAGTCAGCACAAAAATAAAAAAACAGCTGTATTGTTTTTTAATGAACTTCGCTTTAAAGGATCTCCCTCTATTTTTCAAAATTGAATGACTATTTCTAAATAAGTGTCCACTATTACTAAGTGAGTAATAGGTATTACTAAGTGGGAACGGTTTCTAATTTCTATAGGATAAATCAAGAAAAGCTTACCAAACATCATGCCTGCTAATGTAAAGAATGGTACAATACATCCCATTTTCAGCAGAACTGGGAACGTGACGTTACCCACCAGGGTTCCTATTCGACCAGTCATCATCACAAGACCCATCGCTAGTGACCTAGAAAGTAATAATTTAATTTGTTGTTTTTTTAAGGAGTCTAATTCTACATAAAATGAATATCCAAATAATGTTTAACACTATCAAAGTTAAAAACATTTTTATCATTAAACTATTTCATTTGTTTAATTTATACGCATAACGCAACGTAGGCTTTGAAAATTACAAGTCATCTTGACTTGTCAAAGGACTACACACACAAAGACAAAATATTATGTAGGTAACTTAAATGCATAGAACACTTGAACCAATAAGTATTTTGTTGTTGAGGAGTTTTGCATAGCAATTTTCAAAATATTGAGACCACTTATTCTACCATTGGTAGAAAACAAAATACTGAAATACCAAAGTATTCCATTGAATACTTTAGTATTTCAGTATTTTGTTATGTCTGATATGCAAAATATATTTTTGTGGACTGCACCTTTGAAAAGATGAACTAGATTAAAAACATGGCAATATAAAAGTTACTAACCTGTAACTAGTAGGAAACTGTTCCAATACCATAGCTTGGGTCAAACTCAGCATAGTTTGTGCACTTGACACATCACATGAGAATAGGGTTACCAGAGCCGTCTTGGACACAGTCCATCTGAGACCTAGTGTGCAACCAACGGAAAGCAACCCTAGAGCTAAGAATAAATTCTTCTTGCCAACCTTGTTTACGAGGATACCAGTTATGATGAACGGTACAAGGCAAATACAGCCTAAAATAACTGTGTTAAGGTAAGTCTCATCGCCACTGAGTACCTATAAAATTAGAAAAAGGTGACTTAAATATACTTCATGTTATTGCAGTCGCTAGTTGGACGTCGCTAGTCAAGTCGCTAGATGGACATTCTCAAAGTTAAAAGAGTTATGAATGTGATATCGCTTGCTTAATGGGATAGTGTTACCACAAAGTCTTATTAAATAGCTTCTGTTCAGATACTGCACATTCGGTAAAAGTATACATTGAATTATATAGTTTAAAGTCAGCAACACATTTCAAGCCTGCTCGTTTGCCCCATTTCCAAACTAAAGACCATTTAAAATGTTGCCTTGCAACGTAATACAAAAATCTTATAAAAACGGATTTTCACTTTAATTTCGAATTCTCAAAAATTGTGCATACTTACTGGCATACATTCTTTTTGTAGGGTTACATTTGATTTTCCCTTCAAATCACTAGTATACGCGTCCAACATAACACATAGGTCTTCTGTGCCACTTTGACGGTAGTTCTCAACAATTGCCGACAGTTGAGGGAACCACAGCCGAAAGACATTATACCTGAAATGTAATATGGTAAAATCGTTATTACGTAGACAAGAAAAATAATAATTTTACTATTTTTAATATACCAGTTATAATTTTTTGTTTAATTAATTTACTCACTATTACTAGTTATTTGTATTTCTGTCTGGTACTTTGATAGTATTCTACAAATATTAAGTAGCAATGTTTTGGGATTCATAGTAATTGTACCTAACCATCTATACTAAATCAGGTTGATTTGTATAAATTTTAATGATATTATCTTTAGAACATATCTACGTATTAGTCCTGAATATCATTCTGATAATAATGAATAGAAAAATATATAAAATGTGGTAATTCTACAAAAGGATTTCATGTCAAAGTACCTACTATGAAATACTTACTGCGTCATAGTAAAGAAGTTGATGAAGCAAAAGAACAAGAGATAAAACACCAAAGGCCTTCGGAACAGTGGCTTGATATTGTCAAAACCGTTTGACAGCCGACTCTTATGTTTCTGATCCTCAGTGACGGTTTCCGTGGCTTTGTCTTTCCATATATTGACGTACTGAAATTTCACCCTTAGTTACATAGTAAAATATTTTTTAACTTCCTTTTATTTATTGGTCCCTTTTCTGATGTTTTGAGCAGTTCTCTACAATTCCTTATTTAAGTTTTAATAAACTGTTTTTAAATAAAAAAATCATACGTAAGATAGAATAGGTTTTTTTTGTAAAAGTTTCCCAATTCTGGACTCAAACCAAATAGACTTATCAAAAATGATCAAAATTACAACATTATTAGATCACAGGACATTCAGACGCATTCAAAAACCTGATTTCAAAACTTTGTACATTTCTCAAAAGGCCAAGCGATAGTATTAAAAAGTAAAACAGAATATAAATGAGTTAGATCTTGTTTTATTCAGGGACTTAGCGTTAGTTTTACCTTAAAACTTTCTGCCGGTTTCCTCGTGTTCGTTATATATATTTGTATCAAGATGGCTCTTGCTTCGTCGTATTTGCCTTGAGTAATAAAATACTTGGGGCTTTCTGGCAGAAACATGTATAAGATACTCGTGGCTAGGGGCCAGGATGACATAATCAGGATGTAGTAATTCCAAGTGTTGAGAACTGAAAGAAACTTTTGAGTTATGGTATAACTTTTAGGAATAATATTAGTAAAGTTAATTTTTATTTTGCACCGGGCGATTAACGAAAAACTGACAGCTTTTCATGCTCTAGAGTAAGAAGCCATTTAAGAAATGTATAGCTAGTTTCATTCAATGACTGTCTTCTGCATAGACTCCTAACTAAGTATCTATAGGTATGGGGATTGTGTCGTATTTTAAAGTTGTATGATTATCGTAACACACATTTTAAGAAAATCTTTACAATAATGCACTTTTTCTTTAAAAAAATAAGCAAAATAAAGACTAGAATATTCTTCGTAGATACTGCAACATGGCTAACCCTATACAGGCGTTCTGTAACTAAACATTTTTAATTAATTACAAGCACTTAAATAAATTATTTGTTCCCTAAAGATATGCATAAGAATGTTGGCTGCGTGGCCTATTTGTACAGAAAGTGAAAAATAACAAGCAAATAAGGAAGAGACGTAAAATTTATTGCTCACCGGACGGAAGCAGGGGGAGGACACCCTCCGCGTATTTTTTTACACAATAGAAAAATCAGTACTAGCGAAATTTTAAACTCGGAACTCGAAAGGGTTGACAATGGATACTAATTTTAAATATTTAGGCATAGATAGCAATGGGTAAATGGTGATTCAAGGTAATTTAGAACTAAATTTGGAATAATTTTTAATAATACTAAAATAGTTTGTGTGTTTATGACGTTGTAACAATAATATCCCAATACTGTTGGGATATTATTGTTAATAAACTGATTGGTAATTCGTTTAAAAACTGAATTTTGGATGACGTTAAAGTTTATTATTTGCATTCTATGAATTATTACGCATTATGTCTATAGAATCACAGAACTTCTTAGATATATAGACATAAAAAGTTATAAAATAAATATTTCAGGACACTTATACACAGCGCCATCTAGTCCCACGATTAGCAGAGCTTGTGTTATGACAACTAGATAACGGATAAATTACATATACATACTTTTCTTCTCTAAATACATAGATAAAATACATAAAATTTCGAACCTATGTAACCACCGAACAAAGAATCCTTCCAGTCGTTCTTGAGGATAGCCCAAGATATTAAAGCCAATGTAATCTGGCCGATCGAGACGAAAGAAGATTGTACGAGCATTACTCGGTCCCTTATACCACTATGGCACAGCTCTGAAGTTAGTGCCATGAAAGGACTGAACGATGCCGCGAATCTGAAAAGTAAATCAGTTTTAATGTGTTTGATAAATATTTAATATAATAATATTAAGCTACGGTAAAAATAAGTCCCTTAAATAGAAACGTGAATTTTAATATAATTAAAACAACTTAATTAATTGTTAACTAGTGACATGACAATTTTAAAACACTTTAAGGGACATGGAGTCTCATAGGGTACTACTTTCAAAGTGAAACCTATTTTTTTAACAATCGTATGTTATTCATCACCTATTTTTTCAGAATGTTATAGTGATCATCTCACAAGTTGAATGAATAACACTTAATTTTATATACGTCATAAAAAGAAAAAAAAACGCTCCTGTTAACAATAAGTCGATCGATTTAAAATAAAGTCTACAAGCTGAATAAAAAGTTTTACTAAATCAATTCATACATCAAACCACATTATTAAATTTCGTCTCTTATGTCAACCTTACTCTACACACAATTCAGATAATAATTAAATTGACTTACACCATGCCCTCAAAGAACTTGGAAGTGACCAAGACGAAATATCTCTGACTAAGGCCGGATATTACAGTGAAAATGAAGAGGCTACCGAAACCGTAGACTATGAAACGTTTCCGGCCGAACGTGTCAGTCAGAAAGCCGGCTACAGATGACGAGAGGATCATTCCTGTGAAGGTTTATGTAAAGTTTAGTAGCGCATGTGAAATTTTACTACCATAAATATAAATGACAAAGTTTGTTCGGATGTTTGTTGCTTATTTACACAAAAGCTACTGAATGAATTTTGCCGAAATTCGGCTGAATACTAGATTAAACGCTAGGTTACAATATTGCACG
Organism: Eurema mandarina; assembly: GCA_018238005.1. Taxonomy (NCBI): domain Eukaryota; kingdom Metazoa; phylum Arthropoda; class Insecta; order Lepidoptera; family Pieridae; genus Eurema; species Eurema mandarina. Next base: position 13,025 of record DWAJ01000606.1, read on the forward strand.
TGTAATTGAGGTACAATTCATTGTTTTAGATAATGAAGTAAAGCTAAATTTGTTCCTTTTGACGCACTATCTGTACAAAATTTTTTGAAGGCTACATACACTTCATAATTATGTATATGATGTCCATTTAAAATAAGATCAGATTTTGTAATAAGACATAAATGAAAGATGTAATATAAAATAGCCATGATCTATGACATGTCTTTGCTTACAACGTTTGCGCTTTTAAGGGTGTATCTTTGTCCTAGCCATTATAAAGTAATAAATATACCAAATAGACTATCGGTAATAAATTCCTAGTAGTAAAAACTAAGAACCTCATAAAAATTTATTGCTACCTCTTACATAAAACTTTTTCAAACAGTTTAGAGTTAGACTTTTAATACGATCATTTATACATACAATGTTTATATCATTTTTATTAATGGTTTTTGTTAATGAGATGATATTTTTGAAAATGTTACAATGAGTTTTTATAAATAACGCATTATTTATTTTGTTTAAAACAATATCAATTCTAAAAACATTTTTAAATCTGTTTTATAAATTATATGGACTTCCACTAATTGTTTAAACACATTTCGTTCTAATAAACGAAATGAATTTTATTTACAGATACTTTTCCTGTAGATTCATCTATCTTATCTATATTATAATATTTGCTCTGCTACTTGCATGTCATGCTATCGAGATACTTCGTCAACAAAAGCAAGGTCTATTCGGTAGTAATTTGTGGTTTCAATTGTGCAATAAAACGTATGAAACTGAAATATTTGTCATACCAAATATAATAACATAGTATGGTATGGTTTTTTTATTAAGCCTATACCGAATTACGTTTTCAGGTTGCCATATTATATACACGTAAGTAGTGCATGATGCAAATAATTACCTACGCATTATGTTGGTTCGTGGTAAAACTTTTCAAAATTGTAAAGATCAAGCGATAATTCTCCATCTAGATTTCAACTATTTTTACTATTATTTGTAATTTTGTAATATATTTGAAAGCAGAACGATTTGCATGCTTTTTTTTTACCAGGGTCATTCGAGATAAATGTTTATATTAAGTATTCATCCGTCGCAAAGTCGCTTTCGTTGCCCCTATATTAAAAAAGGGGATAAAAAAGGGTATTAAAATTTTAAGTATACCTAGGGATATATACTTTTCTATTATTTAAATGTTTAATACTGTATTATTTTTAAAACAATGCAACCAATTCTAGTTTTTTTTTATATTAGTAATTCAAGTTGAAGATCAGGAAACATTACCTATATTATAACAATAGATGCATTACTGCTGGTAGGTAAAAGCGTAGGACGGTTAGCTTATTATAAAATTATCATACCAAGATACGGAACAGCGTTCAACAGTCCCTTCTGCATCAGATCCATGTTCAAATCGCATTCAGCGATTGGTAGAATGTACGCCATGCTAATAGACATTGCTACACCACTCGTATATCCAACGTAAGCGATCAGAAGTAATTGAATGTGAAAACGACCGAAGCCACATTCTTTTAACGCTAAATTCACCTCCTGCATCGCGTCCGGGATCTCTTCTTGCTCATTTTTGGCTAGAAAAAGAAGAAAAACATTAAAATTTAGAATGAACCATAATTTCGGCAACTGTCGGTAGGATAACACATACAACATACATACATATATTATAACAACTAATTAATTACTAACAGATAATGTTAAAGGCACACACAACTGTGCAACCTTGAACACAGGGAAACCTTCTGTGGAAGCTGTGCAATTGTAAATCTTGTAAAGTTTACCAAAAAAAAATATTTTTATTAATTTACGTAATTCAACATATTATGATTTTATTAATATTATGTTTTGTTTTGAAACATACAATGTATATTGCATACCTAGAACTGAAAGATAAATCAATTATTTATTTATGAGATTACTTAAATCAATTCTATGAAAATGACTGCATGATAAAAACTGTTTAAAGTAGGGTAAAGTAAAATTTAATCATTTTTCGTTGAATTCATCAATTTTCGTATTAAGTACTACGTTTCGTCAATCTTTTTTTGCTACATAAAAAAATAACCAATTAGACTTGATTTTGAAATATTCTATTTTTTACTTGAACTTTTATTTTTAACATGTGAGTGAGACAATCATTTTTGCTAACAAATGAAAATGTTTTTTAACTCCAATGAGTACCATTTGAGTTAAAAAAGGTATACTTTTGTTAGTACAAAAATGATGTAAAAAAATCTCAAATAAAGCGAGTCACTAATTTTGTTTATATAATAAGATAAGAATATATGTCGGAATTGTCGCAACAATAACGTCATAGACACTTGCTTCTCGCTCCAGTAAATAAAAGTATGAACGATATCAACCAACACAGACTTTGCCCAATATATTTGTCGATACGAGTATTATTGAATCTTTGCTTATTGTGAATGGATGAATTTATCATTGTGAATCTGGTTTCTTAAATTATTAAAGATTTTTTAGCCAAAGAATCGCTTCAGTACTGTCAGGAACATATTTTTTTCCTTTGTCTTGGTTTCCCTTAGAGCCTAATTACGAATTATGTACCCTTCTTTCGCAATATTGACGCTGTTTATTTTAGTATATAGTAGTTATAAAGTCAATAGCGTAACTAGCTATGTGCCCAATTTTATCGAATTCGGTTTAGTAGTACAGGCGTGCATGTGTAACAGATGAAAGTTACAAAAACATACAAAGTTACTTACTTATTAATAATATACCTAGCTAGGATGACCAGGAAATTAAAAAGTAACTAACACATTTTTATATAAAAAAACATTAAATTGGAAATAGTACTTACTTTCACCAAAAACTTTTAAATCAACTTCACTCATAGTTACTGATCATTAAAAATTATATTAAAATAATTAGGTTATACTAATTCATCGAAGCTGATAAATGGTAATGAGTTATGTATAAAAGATGTTCGAAAATTTATCACATTTATAACCTTGATGTAAGATAAACCAATTTATCTTGAGCTATGAAATTCTATAAGTCACGCTCTGTGCTAAACGTTCGCTCGCTTAGAGAGCTCAATCTAATTAGGATACGCAATGTTATTTTTAAGATAAAAATATGAATGAGAACCGTTATGATTAAAATGATTAAATATGGGAAAAAATAAAATGCGACTTATTTAAAAGACTATTACTACTAGTAGTTTTTGTTAAGATAGTTGTGTCACCCGGTTTTACTCGTGTTATACGGGATCTTACACTCTTACATTATGATACGCACTTACACACACACACACACACACAAACACACACGCACATATTTATTTATTATCTCTGTAGACAAACATAACAGTTGCGTTATCTTATGTTAATGTATTTTTTGTTTATATCTTAGTATCATACGGATTTTTTCCTGAATAAATGATTTTTATTTTAAGTCTCATCCTTGATTTTAATCCCTGTTTTTCTTTAAAAAAAGGCGTCGTAATGAGGAAGAGTTCCAACTGACAGTAAGCGACTAACTTTTCTAAAAATGACACAATATACCGCTAGAATTAATGTTATTCAAATACCATTGATTTCATTTGACAAATTGACATACTTTTGTCAAAATTCTTTTGTCGCTCATCAAATCTAAAGATATTGTGTTACGTAATATAAGTTTTTACGAGTTGTACGGTAAGATATATTATTTTGCTGACTAGTTTTACCTTTTTGTACTGTTTTTGTTGTTATAAAGTATTGTATTAATATAAATTTAATATATAGATTAATAATAAAATAGATTATTTCAAAAGTAAAGTCTGGTGACCCTAGCGATTCTTTAATAACAGTGGGGTGAATGACCTATTTTTTCATCTCCGTTTGCTCATAGATATTTTTTTTATGTAGCGGCTCTTGGTAGCAACTACACTTTGAAGAGGCGAACAGGACGTCGAAGAAAAGGATGGTGCTAGTTCTGATGATTTATTAGTTGTATACACTATAAGATATTATGTTGAACTCAATTTAATCTATGACAATGCTTAATATATATATGCGCGACCCGCTGACGCTAGTGCTTAGTAAGTGTACGACTTACCTACTTAATCGTACATATTCGGGGGCCCCAGAAGAGCATTATAAAAGTAAACATAAATAATAAAATCTAAAAATAAACGCGAGTTTAAAATTATACAAAAAAAAATAATAATAATAATCCTAATATGTTAATATTCATAAACTTAAAAAATAACGGGTATTTGTAGCCCTGTACTTCGGGCTTCTTGGTGGGGCTGCTGCAGCGGCGGCGGCGGCGGCGGCGGCGGCGTAAAGTCTGGCGGCGCGGTGCATCGGCGAATTGGTTCCAATCTGATCTGGCTGACCCGGCTTCGTTGGTATCTCCGACATAGAAGGAGGCTTCCGGTTATAATAGTGCCTCCCAAAGTGACATATATAGCTACGTAGTGATGTACATCATGATACGTAATGTCGCTCGATATGATATTTACTTCCTTTAATTCCTTTATTTTATTTCCTATTTGTTCGAGCGCCGTATCGTTGGGCAGAACGAGTGAATCGTTTAGGGTTGGTATCGTGATGTTTACCAGATAATTAATAGGAGCAATGACCGGAGCATATATGTCCGGCTTCATCCTGATCTCGCTGGAATGTAGTCTATGCGGTAATATAGTAAGCGAATCTGATTTAATAGCGCAGCCGTGATTAATATTTATTAGTCCACCTTGATTCAGTTGATGCACGCTTACTTGGTTGTCGCATAGTATTTTAATTTGGCTTGTGTCGCAAGAGAAGTAGAGATAGGTGTTCAAGCTATGAGTCGGCATCCAAACGTCTGTGCACAATGTTTTCAAGATTTCACAGTCAGTTGACGTCTTTTTACAAAAACTATTATCTTCTTTAATTTTGAACTCGGGATTTCTCAGTGGACAGTAGTACATTTCAGCTAGAATTAGACAATCTTTCATGTCGTGCTCTGAGAGTGGTATAAAAACGTCTCTCTTCATGCTAATCGAAATGTAATCAGATACTGGTACGAGGCTTATCATTTTTTCTCCCTCCTTGATAGGTATTGGAGTTAATTTCAAAATTTCATACGAATCTCGGCTTATTAGTGGGAGCCTAATTTCAAAGATAATGAGATCCTTTAATAGTCTTGTTTTCAATTTGACCAACTTATACATTTTTCGAAGTTCCGAGTGAACATCTTCGATCGGCAAGGCAACATCCTTGGGAAGCTTGCTGGAGATAGAACCCAATTCGTGTATAAGTTGTTCCGGAGAAAGGAGCTGATAGTTAAAACGTTCATTGTATATATCGGTCACAGTATCTAATAACGTAGTTTGCATTTGTTTCAAATTATGTAACAAGTTTAATCCGATTAGTAGGTCGAGGTTAAGTGCATTGAGTATCGAATTTCTTTGGTCTTCAGTTCGCAATTCACTTAATGTTTTGTTTATAAGTATTATACGCTGATTTATCATTTTGTTTTGTTGATTCATAACACTTTCGGAGCGTTTTAGTAAATTATATTCTGCTTCAACAATGGAAGTCTGATTTTTCCATAGATTTATCATATGATTTTGGTTGCTTCGAACTAAATCAATATCCTTTTGATATTGCTCGGCAAAACTTTCATCAAGAACTCCGAATAAGCTATGAGCCATGTAGCCCACTCCGTTGATTAGGCCTCGGCGCTGACGTAGCGTAGAGACTCGCGTGTTTGACTGTTGATTCAGCAGAAGGTTATTATAGTATTCCAATTCCGAGAATCCGTGTCGAAGTTGGTGGAATATAATTTTGCAATTGTCTTGATCACGTATCTTGTTACAGGTTTCTTTTATGTGATTAATGTGTTTATTTAATACCTCTATTCCTTCCCAATACGGTTGTAAATCATAATAAACAATAAGTTTCCATTCATCTCTGATAAGTGACATATCGGTTATCTTGTCAAAAAATAAACTTTGGTTTTTGCGAAACTTAGTAATGTTGGCGGAATTTAAGGCTTGAGCGTTTGTAGTGAACGCTAAAAATAACAATAAAACGGTGAACAATGAAGACACCTTAAACTTGCTCTGTCGTGCTATGTTCACTCGTGGGTTTTCTATTTCCTTTTTATCGTCATTCTTGCGTTCATTTCCCTTATCTGTTTCCAGTAGTAAGGATAGTTTTACTGCGGGCCGTTTAACTATCCCGCTCTTTGTTTTTACAGAGACGACCCGTGTATATCCATCCTGACCTTGATGCACTTGAATGACCCTTCCCATGGCCCACTTGCCGGGGGGTAAGTTGGCATCATGGATTAACACGACATCATTTAATTGCAGGTTCCTTTCAGGATTTTTCCATTTGCTCCTTGCGGCTAACTGAATTAAATATTCTGAACGCCATCTCTTCCATAAATCCTGCATTATTTTTTGTGTAAGGTGCCATCTAGTCCTTTGATCGTTTTCAGTTTCAATCAAAGTTAGGGTGGGGCCGCCGACTAGGAAGTGAGCTGGCGTAAGATAGTCTAAATCTTGAGGGTCTTCCGAAAGGGGGCAAAGAGGCCTAGAGTTAAGGCAACCTTCAATCTGCGAGAGCAAAGTTGTGAATTCTTCATACGTCAATCTCTGCTCGCCTATAACCCGTTTGAGGTGAAATTTTAAACTTTTTACTGCTGCTTCCCAGAGCCCTCCCGCTGAGGGCCATGCGGGGGCATTGAAATGCCAAATAATCTCCATGTCGGCTAACTCTGTGAGAAATGCTCCATTTAGTGTTTGTAGAGTTTCTTGATATTCTTGTTGTAAGCATCGACTAGCGCCTACGAAATTGCGACCGTTGTCACTATACATGTGTTTGGGCGTGCCTCGACGCGCAGCCATCCTGCGTATTGCTGCGATGAAAGAAGATGTAGTCAAGTCAGAGACTAGTTCTAAATGGACTGCTTTAGTCGCCATACAGACAAATACAGCCGCGTAACCCTTTGTGGTTTTGATACCTCGACCCTTGTTGGCCTTGAGGAGTACATGACCAGTAAAATCTACGCCGGTATGTAAGAAAGGACGCGAGGGATTGCTTCGTGCCTCTGGTAAGTCACCCATTAATTGTACTTGTTTTACAGGGTTTTGCTTTTTACAGGTGATACAACGACGTATTTGTTTTTTCACCGCGTTATTTCCACCAATGATCCAGTATTTCTGGCGAATGAATGCCAACGTGACTCGCGGCCCTCCGTGGAAGGTAATCTCATGAGCATAGGAAATAATTAATTCCGAAAGTCGCCCACCATGAGGTAGAATTATGGGGTATTTCATGTCTGGGTTAATGTGTGCGTGTCTCAGTCGCCCTCCCACGCGCAAAATTCCGTGGTGATCTATAAAGGGATTAAGGGCACTTAATTTGCTATTTTTTGAAATTTGCCTTTTCTCTTTCAAATCTAAAATTTCTTGTTTAAAGTCATTCTCCTGTACTTCCTTTATCACCATAAATTGTGCTTCTCTCATTTCTTTCACACAGAGGTAAGTTTCTCTTACTTTATTTTCTTTTTTACAGATGAATCGACGTACCCATGCTAGTACGTGTACCAATTTTGTGAATGAGCTGTATTTATTTAACAACTCCAGGATAATGCTGTTTTCATTCTGCCTTTGAACAAACTGAACTTGTTTTTTAGCTTCTTCTTTGGTATAAAATTTTTGCACCTTTTCTTTGTGGTGTTGAAACGTTGGTAACCACTCTGGGCCTTGCCACCAAAGCGAATGTTGTCTTAATTGGGAAGCATTTAAGCCTCGGCTTGCGCAATCGGCGGGATTTTCTGTCGATTTTACGTATCTCCAGGATTCAGAAGGGATAGATTCTGTAATCTGTCGCACTCTGTTTGCAACAAATACTTTCCATTTTTGAGGGTCTCCTTGTATCCAACCTAGTACAGCAGTCGAGTCAACCCATCCGAAAATCTTCAAATTTGAGTAATTTTTAAAATTTTCTTTTACTTTCTTCATTAGCTGAGATAACAGATGTGCTCCACAGAGTTCTAGTTTTGGTAAAGAAACTTGTCTTTTAAGCGGTACCACTTTGGACTTGGCTACTAACAGTATCGTTTTACTTTGACCTTGGTAACTAGTGTTACAATAGATGACACAGCCATACGCTTTTTGCGAAGCGTCGCAAAAACCGTGTAATTCTATTACGGCGTTCGAGGTAGTATATAACCATCTAGGTATATATAATTTATTTACATCAGGAATTGTCTTCCTAATATTCATCCATTGTTTATTTATCTTATCAGGGACCATGTCGTCCCACTTAATGCTTGTATTCCACACTTCTTGGAATAAAATTTTCATTAGGGTAGAAAGAGGAGTAAGCCACCCCATGGGATCAAATAATTTTGAAATTTCAGAGAGCAATTTTCTTTTGGTTATACAGCTTTCGTTTGTAGTTTCAATATTGAAATTAAATGTAAATATATCTTGAGATGGTTTCCAGTCGAGCCCCAGTGTTTTCATTGATTCTGTACCCTTGAACGTATAGGTATTGTCGTAGTTGTTCTTGTCAGCGTCTGGGAACAGCTCAAAGTTATTGGCTCTCCATTTTCTCAAATTAAACCCGCCAGATTTTAATAAATCTCTTAAATCTTGACTTAATTGTTTAGCGGATGTAACCGAGTCAGCCCCATAAAGTAAGTCATCCATATAGAAAGATGTTTCGACGGCGTGAGCAGCCTCCGGATAGCGACCACGTTCATCTTGTGCTAACCTTCTCAAGGTCATCATAGCTAAAAATGGTGCTGCTTTGGTTCCGTATGTGACCGTAGCCAATTGAAACTCCTGAATTGGTTCGACTGGAGTATTTCTCCATAAAATTTTCTGGAGCCTTTGATCGTCAGGATGAACCCAAATTTGTCTAAACATTTTTTCTATATCGGCTACAAAAACGATACGATGTTGCCTCCATCTTAATATTAAAGCCATTATATCTTGCTGTAGGTTAGGGCCTTTATACATGTAGTCATTTAAGCTTCGACTTTTCGATGTTGTTGCGGATGCATTGAAGACTACTCGAAGTTTAGTAGTCGATGAATTCTGCTTTAGTACGCAATGGTGAGGTAGGTAACATTGCGGTTCCTTGTTATCGCTTGACGGTGTCATATGTCCAAGATCAAGGTACTCATTAATAAATGATTTGTATTGAGCGGCCATTGTTTTATTTTTTGCGAATTTGAGCTCTAAGTGGCGGTATTGTGCTAATGCCCTACTTTTGGAATCGCCGAGCTCGGCTATTTCCGACTTAAGGGGGAGTCGCACTTGATATTTTCCGTCCCTTAATCTTACAGTGGTACTTTGATAGTACTTTATGCATTCTTGATCTTCATCGGATAAAGGCGAGTCTTGTGTAATTCCTTCAATCTCCCAAAATTTTTGTAGATCTTGCAAATTATTTAATGTGACATTACATTGAAGACTTTTCGCCTTTCCACACAAAATCCACCCCAGATGTGTTTCTTGAGCTAGTAGAGACAACTGGTTTTCTCTCATAATTTTATCTAGGATAATATTCGCGTACACTTCCGCTCCAAGTAGAATGTCTATAGGTTTGCTGAGGTAAAATTCGGGATCGGCTAATTCAATTTTTTCTAAAAACTCCCATGATGGTTTTGCGAACGTTGAATTCGGCAAGTTTCTTGTTAAAGTTTTCATTATGAAAACATCGGTAGTGAAGGTGTAGCCTCCCCTTAACGACGAGCACGTTATAGTACTCATACCTTTACATATGTTGTCGTTGGTTCCGACGCCTGTTATAATTTCTTTGCATTTTTGTTTAGTCAATTGTAACATATGTGCCGCTTTTTCTGTAATTAGCGATATTTGAGATCCTTGATCTATAAGGGCTCGGAATGTAAGTTCGTTTCCATCACTTGTGCGGACTTTAATCAGGGCAGTTGCCAACAGAGTTTCGCTGACTGTTGAGTTTTGTTTTTGCCGCATATGCATGGCATTGTTTGATATCGATGGTGCATCCAAATGTAGGTTAACGTATGCGTCATGAAGAATAGTGTTATGTGTCTCGTGACACTTTTGACATACTCGTGCTGACATACATTCTTGGCCTTTATGATAGTTTAGGCAATTACAGCAAATTTCGTATTTTTCAATCATCTGGCGTCGCTCTTCCGGCTGCATTTCTTTAAATAGGTCACAGAAATAAATTTTATGATCTCTGTTACAGACTGGGCAGAATTTTCCTCGTGATCTACTTACAGAAGCCTTGTTGCTCGAAAAGTATTTCCTAAATCTCGAATGATTGTAGTTATTTGTAGGAATCGTGCTCGATCTTTGTGGAGTATAAAGCTTCATTGGGGCGTCTTGTTTATTCCTTGATGATTCTAGTGCCGTAAATTTGGCTTCTAGAAAATTTAAAAACTCTTCCAGACTCGGTAGTTCCCGTGGTGACTTTAATGAAGTCAAGTAATCGTCGTGGGTATCGGGGTCGAGTTTTGGAGCAAGTAGGTATACAATGATGGGATCCCAGCTCTCGATATTCACCTCTAAGTTTTTTATCGCATTTATGCATTCGATGGTGACATCATGCAGCTCTTTTATGTGTTGCATCGATGGTTTTTGTGCTGCTGGTAACGACGTAAGTGTATCCATATGAGTTTTAAAGATGAGTTTCTTGTTACTGTATCTTTTGTTTATGATGTCCCATGCAGTAATATAATTTTCTGAGCTTATAGGGAGGTGCTGAATGAGACGCTCAGGTTCTCCTTTGATTTTACTTTTAAGAAATTGCATGCGTTGTGCGTTTGACAAGCAGGGGTTGTTATTAATTGTCTCTATAAACAAATCCTTGAAGGAAATCCACTGTTGGTAATTTCCCTGAAATACAGGAATCTCTAATTGTGGGGTTGATTTTTCCCTATGAGCGGCTGACCATAATTTCCTGTTGAGCTCCCTCTTAATTTCATTGTATCGCTTTTCATACTTGTCATAAATTTCTTCATAAAATTCGTCTTCCTCCTCCCCCAGCACACTATCAATTTCCCAATGCAGCTTATCGATTGTAGACCACCTTGCCTCTAAATTCTTTAGTATATCATTAAATTCCCATTTCTCATTAATTTTTTCTATATATATATTTTCTATTGTGCGTGTCAGCGCTTTAAAGTTGCTGTTTTGTTTTTTCATCAATTCATCTACTTCGCTGGTATTAGAGCGAGGTTTGAGAATGGTCTGTTCCTGTACGACTTCCTGACGCAAAACTTGTGGTAAAGATTCGTCTTGTTTGGGTTGTTGGAGTTTCCAAATATTAGGATTTTCCCCGTAATTCGTACTCGGCTTCCCGCCTGGAGTCGAATGAGCAGACTCGGAAACCGCAGGTTGTAATTTCGCGGGTTTCAGTAAAGATGAACTCGTAGTTGTAGTAGCGGCTTGGAGTATGGTGTCCCGAATACTCAAGTACAGCTGCTTGGTTTTACTATAGTGATCACCCCCAAAGTAGTCACTTTCCTCATTTTGATATTTTAATAAATATGCATGATTTCTTTCAAATTCTGCCCAATACATATCTAATGTCTCCAGCTTTCGTTTAAGGTATTCTTGCGTTTTTCGGTCTTTTCCATCCTTTTTAAAATTAGTGAGTAGCTTCTCCATTCCATCGACGAGGTTTTGCTGGCTGTACAACATGTTGTTAAAATCTTCCTGCATCTTTCTTAGTTACTTACTTCGTTGGTTTCTAAATATCTATATATATATATTTTTTTTTTTTTTTTTTTTTTTTTTTTTTTTTTTTTTTTTTTTTTTTTATAATATATGATTTTTTGACTTACGGACTCTTCTTGGTAAGTAAATTATGATTCTTGGTTTATATTTCCTTGACGCTTTTCTTGGTAAGCAAATTATATGGGTTGGTTATTTCTTGATTAACTGGTTCTGGTTGGTTATGTCTTGATTAACTGGTTCTGATTGGTTATTTCTTGGTTAACTGGTTCTGGAGTTCAACTCGTCCTTTTCCCTCTCCTATTAGCTCTTGATCGTCTGGTTGGCGTATTGTCGACCTTATCCTCGTATAGACGGACTTGTTTTCTTAGGCCGTTATTCTGGTATCCGCACGCTTTCGTTCTCCCGTGTATTCTCAAATGGTATTTTGCACCTTCTCAACTGAACTGGTGAGACCCGCTTGTGGGAGGCCAGCCAGCCGATTCGCTACCAAAAAGAAATACACAAGAGTTCGAAACGTACCTCCCGAAGGATCGTTAGATGTCTGAAGACTCGAAGGACCATAAAATGTAGCGGCTCTTGGTAGCAACTACACTTTGAAGAGGCGAACAGGACGTCGAAGAAAAGGATGATGCTAGTTCTGATGATTTATTAGTTGTATACACTATAAGATATTATGTTGAACTCAATTTAATCTATGACAATGCTTAATATATATATGCGCGACCCGCTGACGCCAGTGCTTAGCAAGTGTACGACTTACTTATGTGTATAAATGCATTTCTATACGTTATTATTTATCACTATAAGCGTATAATTAAAGCAATTTTGTACCATAAAAGCTATAAACATAATTTTCAAATTTGCGGTATTTGATAACATTATAAAAGACATTACATTACTAATTTTCTTTCCACCTTCTTTATTAATTCATATTCATATTCTCAAAATTTTGCATTTAGAATTTATATAATAAAAAGGCTGTACATATTTGCTTTAAAGTAAGTCCATAGTTAAAACGCCATACATGCAATTTGATCAACTATTTAAAATGATATTGTCACTAAAAACTCGCACGGCGCCTGCGTCACGCTCGTTGCCTTCATATTTTTGATCACTCGCTATAATAGCATTTATCTCCAAGGTGAATCTCTAAATATTTAATATTATATTCACTAATAGTGTCACTATATAGTTGAATATATTTTTTGTCGTCTCGTTGTAATTTAAAAGATATTCATGCTATAATAATTATTATATATTTTGAATCAACTTATCTTACAGATGTGTACGTCTTTATTTGCAAATTGAAAACGTTTATATTATCTTCTAAGCATACAAAAAATTAGCATAGAAATTTTCCATTCGTGAACCGTATTTACTTCAATGCGGATCATACAAGATATATATATATATACATACATTACAAGCGGTGTACCGTGTGGCCCTTTCTAAATAGAAATAGATCTGTTTGTCAGAATCTGAATACGAGATTACAGGGTGGTAGATAGATGACAACGACAGAGCAGGCTATTATATTCAGATGAGACATTACACACTTTCCCGACTCGACTAGTACTCGAATAGTCGAGTTTAATGCTAGGTGTTGGTGATGACGGTGTGCTATCGAAACCCGTTCAGCGCTAGAATATATTACGATGTGTTTAACGAAATACTTTCTTAGTATCCAGGCGACCATAATATTATTCTTGTTCCTTGACTTTGACATATGTATAAATACAAATCTTTTTAACAATAAAGTACGGCAACACCAAATCAACCAATAATATATTTGTGTTCCGATGACATGTAATTTTGTATGTTTTAATATACTTTTTCAGTTGACTGTACTTATATATGTTACAATCAAAGAATAGTAGATTGACATATAGTTAATATTAAACGAAAAAACATCTACATATGAGACCCGTTAATTTAAATATAGAAAAAGGAAACTAAATTACAACGATCGTTGTAAAGTAACGTTAAAATTCCTACAAAATATATTTCCAAATGCAAAAAGCATGCAGCAATAATTTTCCAATTGATATGCATCGCGTAATTAGAGCCTTGGAGTTTTCCATACTAGATGTAGCGCATAAATAAGTTATTTTCTCCTAGAAAACATATGGCCGGTCTCATACAACTCAAGTCGTATGCTGCCCGATATAATGCCTCCAATTGCCGCTCCTATTATGCAAATTACACCAGTAGACGTATTATGCCTTTACTTATTCCGATTGTTTTAACTTATCTATGTCGATTGAACAGAATTTTTGTTAAGCTACTGCTTAACTATATACTTATAGTATAGCAAAAATGTGCTTTTTTATTTAAGGTGGGACATAAAATTACCCTCTTTTATCAATAGAAAATCCTCTGACCTCCTTGGGAGAAGGAGGCCGTTATACCTCTCGAAGAATAGTTGCGCCACACGAAATCATTTGCCTATAACCGTCCTATTTTTTCGACATTTTATTCGAAATTATGTTATTTATAGCAGATTTAAATCTAAAGAGCAAAAACAATTTTTAATCTTTTTTAACCAAATTCTTTTTATATAGTTTCAGTCTGCAAAACTACGCCTAGTAACATTAAAGTATCATATTTATTGTTTTCCTCATAATAAGTTATATATTAATAGTACATAATTACCGATAATAGTATAATACGATACGACAACATGTTTAATTTTAACCTGCAGTATGTTGTGACAAGTTAATTTATTTTGTTGCATATTTCTCGTGCGAAATTGTTAACATTTAAATAATTATTTTGTTAATTTAATTATACGCAATATGTTATATCCGCTTTGCGGATAATTGCGTTTTCATTGTCGCTACATGATTTTTTTATTCCCCTTTTATTCAAAAACAAGTTTTAAAAACTATTCTTGTACAAATAACATAATTAATATGCACAAGATAGCTTATTTGTAGTCGACTTTACTCGGTGTACCGATAATTTTCAATGCCTATATGAAAGCTTTAAGATATGTTTGTTTCAAAAGGCTAATAAAGATTTTAAAATAATCGCTCTTCCTTGAATTACTTAACTGTATTAACAGATCGTTCTTTTACAAAATCAAAGTTAGATTTTATATTGTCATCTAACATACGTATTATGTAAGTGCGTAATTATTGTTGATGTAACATACATATGTGTCCTTGATTTCAGCTCAATTCAACACAATAAAATTGGTCAAAAGCTTCCAAGAGTTTACTTACACTTTATTGCATCGCATTGCAACGTATCATCATATCGTCTGTGCTATAAGTACCTATATACTATACATTCACATGTATTAAGGTCGGGGATATCAAAACGTCAATTGTAAAGAACAGTCTAAAGAGGAATGTCAGAGCCTCAGCAATTCCCTTTTTATCGACTAACGTCTTGTTAGCACCTATCCTACGACCTTACTAGGCCTAAGGATTTCTTTATAATGCCAATTCAACGTTGGCCACGTAGGCCGATATCAATTTTAATGAGGCGCGTTCGTTCCATAAAAAACTATTCAGAAACGGTCACGAATTATATTGATATTGCTGTAATTACCGCAACATGATGCTAATAACGGTTCGTACGCAATACGTAAATGTATTCGCGAGTTTGTTTAAGAGGATGCAAAGGCCCATTGAAATTGCCTACTGATAATAGCATTTTTGAATGAAGAAACAGGGCAAAACAGTTTTTTTTTTTTATACTATGAAGAGGGGAGACGAGCTGGACGCACTCCTGAGGGTAAGAGTAACGCCAGCCCATAGCCAATGCAGTGCTACCCGGAACTTTGCTTAAAGCCCAACTCCGGGCGAAGGTGCACTACACCGACGCTCCCCACTTTGAGTCATCAGATGTTGAGACTCATTGGCCCAGTAATCTCGCTGGCTACAGTGCCCTTCAGACCGGAGCACAGTGACATTTTCACGTCACTGTTCAGGCGGTAGAATGTCTGGCACTGTGGGGGTACCCACCCAGTCGGTCTCCTGCGAAAGAGACCTACCTCCGGTTAAGAAATATAATCTATTATACCTACATACATCAAAAAAACCAACCATGATCCTATTAATCAGACACCATAAGCCACTAACACCTTACATATATTTTCCCATATTTAGCATAATATGTAAATTTATTTGTTATTTAAATGTTCACTTGTATCTACGTAACTACGGGAATGTTAGCGATTGTACTAGCGCGGGAGCAGCTTCCAAACCTGCTCCTGCGCACCCCTTGGTCAATCGCACCCGGCGGATTTAAATTATTATTATTTACAATAAAAAATGTTACTATCACGGGTGTGAATTAAAATGATTTAAGAGCATTTCTGTCTAATTCCAGAGTCTGGAATCCAGACCCAAATTCAAATAGAATTGCAAATTATTATTCGATAAAATAAATTAATATTGGCTTGAATAAATTAAACTGATTAATCCTGCGTGTCATATAAGCTCAATTTTATTTTAATAATAATCATATTTTGTTGCCAAAATTAACCAATACATTGGTAAGCAACAAGCTCCATACAATCATAATTCTAGACAAAATTTAATATTTATAATACATTATTAGAGTTATGTTAATAAACAGCATGATAATCTCTAATATTAAATAATCGCTCTCAAATTTAAAATCATTTTTTTTTCAACAAGGAACAATATACTTAAGTTACTTATATACTTATAATATACTTAATTTAATTCGAATTTTTCAGCAATTTTCTGCTTAGTAGTCTGCATAGCATAAGAATATATCATATAAATACCACAAAGTTATATTTAGCTTTTTATTGATAATTATAAAATATGTTTAACAGATACAGTCATGAACCCTTAATATTTTACTAACTTACAAAATCACAATTACCGTGTTATAAAATACTTAATTAATAATAAACATAATATTTTACAACAGCTAACTCTATATAACTAAACTCAATTCAAACCTTTTAAATGTATACAACACACTAATTACAAAGCAAGCCGCGATAAAATATAAATCAAACGAGTTGCCATAAACAATCCGTTACATGCAGAATTCGTCCTTGCCAGCCGCCATATTAGCGCTCATTATAAATTATTATTTAAATGTATGCGCTCGCGAAATCGAGCCATACAAATTTTAAAACAACGGAAGTGACGAGTGACCTATGGAAGTTTTTTTTTATAGATGGCCAGTATGAATTGAAAAGTATTTAGTCAAAACTTTTTTCTCTTTATTTCCGTGTTGTTATAGCTCATAATAAATTTATCTATTTCTTTTGTTGCTTGTTCAGACATAGCTTTAGAATACTGTACCTATTTTTAACAAAAATATTTCAAAAATGTGTTATTCCTCTCATATGTTCAGCATATTCATAGTATTTTTTTTTTACTTCAGTGATGTAATTTATTCAATTGGCTTAATAATTAATGAATTTTTAGTTTAAAGTAACAAAAATTAAGATTTTAAAACTAAATAGTCAGCTAGAGTTACCAGTTGTGACTGCTTGAAGGAACACCTCACCTGTCACGCTAACCGCCCACCAGCAGGTGTACCCAAACCTTCCCCTTCCTCCTCCTCTTTTCCTACTCTTTAATTTG